>CM052884.1:2831870-2852499 GCA_028534135.1 Potos flavus
TCGCACCCTCTCTTTCTCTCTCTCTCTCAAATAAATACATCTTAAAGAAAAAAAGAAAAAGAAGAATAGATTAAGACACTGGCCCAAGGTGACTGCTCAAAAATAGAAGATCATGGATTTGTAGCCACGATACAAAGCCCACACATTTAGTCACTGCCTCTCACTACTGGGTTTTAATTGATAGCTGTTTAAGGATTTGCAAGTACAAAAATATATGAAAAATTCTATGGAACTGGGTTAATGAATTTAACGTTTTTTATGGAGGAAATGTTGTCTTTTTTTTTTTTTTTTTTAAAGATTTTATTTATTTATTTGACAGAGAGATCACAAGTAGGCAGAGAGGCAGGCAGAGAGAGAGGGGGAAGCAGGCTCCCCGCCGAGCAGAGAGCCTGATGTGGGGCTTGATCCCAGGACCCTGAGATCATGACCTGAGCCGAAGGCAGAGGCTTCAACCCCCTGAGCCACTCAGGCACCCTTTGCTCTGTAGTCTTGAATAGTTGATCATTGTGGAACACTTAGTTGATATCTAATACTGCTTTTCCTGAAGTTTAAGCTACAAGAGGGGGTGTGTCTGGTTTCTATAAACTTGGTTAGTCTAGAACGATGTAAGTTTTTGAGTCATTTTATCTTTATAAGTAAGTTCTTAAACATGCAGTAGGATGATTAAATCAAAGGCTGTATTAGGAAGATTTGCCAGATGATATGGCTGATAATTGTGCTACCTTCAGATAGTTTGAGGGGCAGATGTGTTGTTCTGGTATTTCCTACTGGTATTCTTTATTTTTCTTTAAATTCCAGTTTCCTAGATAAACTACCTAACAGACTGTTCCCCCACTGTGTATTTCCACCACAGTGCCACACCGTGGCGCTGTCGTGCTTTGGCTGAATATTGACGAAATCCTCTTTTCCTGTTGCTGTCAAATCTCTCATTTTGTGGAATGGATAAAATGCTCTCAAAAGTATATGAAAACACACTCATATTGGATACTTTTTTAGCTGTACATAATCCGTTTGTGATTGCTTTCAGTGATTGTGCTAGATTGCTTTTTATGTTAATCGGTTTGTTTTTTATTAGCATGCATATTTAAATTTTTTTCTTGATTGCCCCATCTTATTTAGTTGAAAAATCAGAGGGCTTTTTGAAGGTTATGAAGAAACCAACAAACAAAATGACACTATAGGTGACAACAGGCATATATTTTTAAATACGGCTTTTTGGGTAGTGTTCCGTTAAAACTACAGTTCTACTCAAAATATGCAATGCCGTCTTCCAAATCCAAGGTAGCTTTCCCCCATTGTTATTGTTCTGTGCCAGGATCTGTTGAAGAGGAAACAGTTGATGATTTATGTAGGTAACAACGCTCCCAGGATTTAAAATCTCCAGGGTTACTCTTGTCGCTCTTGCAAGCCTGCTGTCTTCAGTGTGTTCTTTCTCAAGCCAGTATGACCTAGTTCTGCTTGCTTTTTAACAAGACCGTGTTTATTCAGGAGCTTAAGGAGGGTGTTGGAGAGTAAGGGGTCCATGGCCTGAGGAAGAATCCCCTACCCCGGGACTCCCAGATCAGTTTACTATTTCAGTGCTGTTACATGAAGTGACTTTATAGCTTTGCTGGGCTACTTTTAGGAAATAGTAGTCTTTTAACAGTATGAATAGACACAGACAGTAAGTAGTAGTTGAATTCATAAAGTGTGTTCAAATGTATTCTTCTTAAGAAGAATAGAGTGCCAGGGAGTAGACAGATGAATTAAATGAGTCTGATGAACTTGAAAATAAATGAGTGTTTGTCTTGATTTGTAAAGGACCACATATCGCTCATTGTAGGGTCATCAGAAATATTTCCTGGCTAAACAAGAAGAGACTCTTGACTCTGTTGAAGTGGGAATGGTAGGGGAATCATAAACAGTCGTGTGGAAGAACTGGCTTTTAATAAGTTCTACCCTTGCCAGAGCTGTGGGAGTGGTGGTTGGTTACTGCAGGAGAAACTGTAAGCGCCCTGCGGAGGTGAGGGCGGCTGTTGTGCTCATCGTCATGTCCCTGGCATCTAGCACTTGGGTGTTTTCAGAGTGAATGATCGTCATAGGAGCCCAGCTGTGAATCCTCGTGGGATGAGTTCTCGATAAAATGCCAGGAAAAGGTTCGGTGGGGGATTCGACATCTTTTTTCCCTAGACAAGTTTCTAATGCCCATAGAGAGTATGATGGCAACTGTCACTTCAAGAGTGGTACTCAGCCAGTTGGGCGCGTCAGATTTTAGAGCTGGGTATTTTGGAAATGGGAATTGGAGTTAGAGTAGATAAGCTATGTTAACACAATCTACAGAGGGACTGCCTTGAAGAGGAGGCAGTATTTCTGCAAAATAATGTGGTCCTGAGTGAAGGACATAGGGCTGTAGGGCATTGGGAAGTAATCAAATAATGGTTAAGTTCATTTATTCTTATAGTAAACGTTTGTGGTTCATCTCCCTTGGGCCAGGCCCTCTGATGGGCTGGCTAGGCTGTCAGCATGTGAGGCCAGGAACCAGGACTGACGTTTGTAATCATTAGGTCTGTACATGTCTGTGTAATGTTTACACATAATCTGCATATTTGTACAGTAAATGAATGAATGACGATAGAAATGTCCTGCTTAGTGGTAAAGGTACACAAACAACATAGTCATATTTTGGAAAAATATAATATGAAAGGCACATGTTGTATTTTTAATTTTCATCTTATCTCTTAATTCTAAGAATTGAATTCTCTGAGTTCTATTATTTCTGTTAAGAATATTCTGTAAAGAGGCACTAGGGCGGGGTCTCAGTTTTTTTTAAAAATGAGCTTATTTCACAGGAGCATCCCCGAAAAGACAGAAATTAAAATCTTTTTCTCCTGGAGATGTCAAATTAGGAAACCTGTTGAGAGACCATTATTTTGAAGGAAATGAGCGTATGTTAATTTTGCAGTCAAAGCGGTGACTTAGAATAAAAACAAAGGAAAGATCCTCAGCTTTCTACTGGTTCTCAAAAACTTGTGATAAAGAAGTTGCCTTTTTTTTTTTTTCCTGTTGTGTAGCAAAGTAAAAATGTAAACCCCAGAGAGTATCTGTTTTAAGAGTGTTTGTTGTAGATTTCTGATACTCTACCACATAGAGGAAATTTCCTCCTACTTACTTAGAATTTATACCTCATTTGGCTGCTAAATTGTATCAGATTTTCAGAAGGCATCTATTGATATAACCATATGTGTTTTTTTTTTCCCTTAATTATTTAATAATCCACAGAATTTCACGATTTCTTTTAAACTGTGCTTCTGTTTCTGGGCTAACCCCTGCTGGTCACTGAGTGTTAATTCCCAGCTTTGATTTGCTGACATTTTGTTTAGGATTATTGTTATTATATTCAAAAGTAAGGTTGGCCTGTAGCTTTCTCTCTGTGCTCTTTAATGGTTTTGGTAATAGAAGAGCTATTTTTAATTCTGTATTTCCTCAATTGGCAGGTCGTGGTTCAATTCCAGAATTCTTTCATATTATGAAAAGAAAGTTCACCAACAAAGAATGGGAAACAATCAGAAGCTTTAAGGATGAATGGACTCAACTGGACATGTTTTACAGGAACTGGGTATAATTTCTTTCTAATTTTGAGAGTAAAAGCCTAGGGTGATCAATATTAGCTTCACCAAAAACAAGCAAAAGTCCTTTGGTTACCCAGTAGTTCTTAAGAGTGTTTGAAATAAATGTGTGATTACTTGGGAACTTCATGATTTTTATGCATCATTGTTATAATCACATTTAAGAAAATTGAATGTATAGTCAATGCTCAGAATATTAAGTATTAAATATTAAATAATATTTAATGTTTTTGTTTTCAAACGAACTCATACACGAGGCCTTATTTAACAAACACCAATGGAATATGCTCTAATGTAACATATGCACTTCCTACGGTAGTTCATTTGATTATCATGACAGTACTGTGAGGAAGGGACCGTTAGTATCTCCTATTACATGTGACGGAATGGAGGCACCAGGGGATTAAATGATTGACCTTAAGATCACACATCTGGTTTGTCTCTGTGCTACTGTAAGTGTAAAAATAGTAATAATTTTTTTTTTTTTAAGATTTTATTTGAGGGGTGTGAGAGAGAGCATGAGTGGGGGCTGGGGAGTGGAGAGGGAGAAGCAAACTCCCTGCTGAACCCCGGACTCCACGATCATGGCTTGAGCCAAAGGCAGACGCTCAACCAACTGAGCCACCCAGGTGCCCCCTAAAATGGTAATAATTTATAGCCCTAATGTAGCATAGAGTTAAAACTCCAGTTGTGTTGGGCCTGTAGAGTTTATGAAGAGTTTTGCCTGCTGAATGGTCTAATAGAAAATATCTCTGTATTTTAGGCACTGAAAGAAAGCTTCATAAAAGCCATTGGTGTTGGACTAGGATTTGAATTGCAACGGCTTGAATTCGACATATCCCCATTAAATCTGGATATCGGCCAAGTTTATAAAGAAACACGTTTGTTCCTGGATGGGGAAGAAGAAAAAGAATGGGCATTTGAAGTAAGAAATTTATCACACTTGCTCTAACTGTAAGAATCTCTGTATCGTGTGCATGTCTATGAGATGAGTTTGGGGTCTGGTCACTGAAACGAGACACAGCTGGAATCCACTGTTGGTGCCCAGGAGGGGGGTGAGGGATCCTGTGAGGGCATATGACATTTAGGCTGATACTTGAAAGGTCAGTCACAGGGAGTTCAGTAAAATGGGAAGGGAAAGCACCCCGGAATAAAAAGAGCTTCTCTTGTTGAATAGCCAAAGGCAGCCGCTGTGTCCCGTGATGAGGGGATTTGGGAGAGAGAGTCCAGGTTAGACGACCACAATCATGTGGCCATAATCGGCCGGGTTAAAGACTGTGGTCTCTCTCTATATTTGGTCTGTGTCACTAGCAATTCTTGGTCGCTAGAGAGAGAAACCCAACACAAACTCATTTAAGCCAAAAATACAGTATTACAGGCTACTAGAGGGAATCACGTAACTGGGCTTCAGAAATAGCTAGAATTCAGGACTAGAAAACTCAGAAATTTTTTATGTTTTACTTTTTCCTTTCTATATGACCCGGCTCAGTTTATTATAGACCAAAATGGTAGCTTGGACATACTCAAGAATCCATTATTTATTGTAACAAATACAAAGGACTTTCTACTTACTTGAATATTATATTTCACACCTGGAAAAATAATGCTCTAGAAAAATGAAATCTTAGGTCAAGAGGGATGTCCTCTTTTATAGGCTCTCAATTTCCATAACCAGTTACTGTTAGGAAGGTCACCACCACAAAGTTCCAAATGATGAGGTTAGATGAAATAGAAATTCTTTGCATTGAAAGGAAAGTGCTTAAAGAAGTAGAAGTGTTAATACTTAGGACAGATACATTTTCACCTTTGCCACTGGGAAAAAAAAATTGTAAGATTCGAATGTTTTAAGTTACAGCCTAAACTTTTGTCTTTGTTTATAAAATGGGCTATGTAACTAAGAAAATAACATGCACTCTCACTAAAGTAGATTAATCTTTGTAATCTTAACACTAAACTACCTCCTAAAAAGATAAAATGTTTTTGCTCCCTTTTGGTTTGTTGGAGATTATAGGGAAGTTCTGGTATTCATAATAATTTTATGGATAAAATTTATGAGCTTAGGAGAGTCTTGAAAATTTAGAAAGTCTAAGAAGTTAAACTTAAATTCAGTAGCACTGAATGAACTTGGTTTAGGTAGGTAGCTAAGTTGCTGGTTTCCTTTTTTGTTTTGGTTTTTTTGGGGTTTTTGTTTTTGTTTTTGTTTTTTTTGGTGGTTTTTTTTTTTGGTTTTTGGTTTTTTGTTTTATTTTTCCCTTTTTTGTTTCATCTAACATTTACTTGTCGTCCTTGACAGAAAGGACTTAACAGCCAAGTTCCTCCCCTCACAGAGCTTCGTTCCAGCGACCCGCTGAGTGTGGGTTTGCTGTAACTGAGTCCCTCATTGTCAAGTGGTCTCTTCATACTTGCCGTGTCGTGTTTCATGTTTACGTGGTGCTCATGAGGCCTGATTAGGTAGGAGGAAGCTGTATTAGAAATCAGTGGCACGGAGCTGTGGCTTCTGGCGAGATGTTGAGCAGGCATCCTGGTGTTCCAGCGGACGGGCGGAAGGCGGAAGGCAGAAGGCAGACTGGTGGTCGCCCACGGTCCCTTCTGATACTCCCCTCAGGTGCAGACACCGCAGAGCTCACCACGTGGTTTTGTCAGTGGTTTTGTGAACGCGGTTCCAGCCGAATCGTGCCTGTTAGGAAGCGCACGTGCTCACGGTGTTCAGTGTGAAGAATGGAAGACCGTGGATCACAAAGGGCAGTTTTGTCTATAATTACAAATATTGTAAGGTTGCTTTTAAAGGGAAAACACCTTTGACCGGTTAAGTCTTCTGACACATAGCTACTTATGTTTTTTCTTTTAAACATACCTGTCCTTATTGAATGTCATGTATTTTTTTGCTAATTTGGGCACCTTAAGGTGTGAAAATACGAAGAGGATATTATCTCTGATGATAGTTTCCTATTTCAAACTGGTATCTTACAGAGGAATGCCTTAATAAGGTGGCTTTTCATTGGAAACTTTAATAGTTTGGGTGGTTTTAAGAGTTTCTAATAGTTTATAAAGATATTGAGGTAACTGGCTCAATATCTATCCTATTCCAAGCCCATCCCTATTGTTTCAGACCTAGTGGAAGACAGAAAACTGGGTGTTCTTTCAGGCTTACCTGTGAGGTTCCACAGAGTTTCCATGGGCTGTACTCGTAGTTCACGAAATGCTTACAAACCAGGGCTGGAGTTTGAGTTTTTTACGTGAGCACTTGAAGTACGTCCAAAATAAACATCATAAACATCATAAATAAATGATAAATGATAAACATTTATCATTATCATTGATAAATGATAAATGATATTTGATAATGATAAATGATAAACATCATTTATCAAAATAAACATCAAAATGACAGCCGAGGACGGTCTAGACGTGCCGCCAGATGGGACACTCCATCTAGTTTGTTTTCTGGTTGAAAATGCATAATCAGACCAACGAAAAATAAGCAGTGTTCTGTTAATAAAGGAGGGACAGTCATGGGGTCTATATTTTAAAATATCATCATAAAAGACACAAGGGCTAGCAAGGCAGGACAACTGAAGACAGGCTTTGACCCTCGATGGGCTCTGGTGCTAGGTAGGAGGTGGAAGTACTGTAAGGGACATTCCTGGATTCCGTCACAAACATTGGATTAAAGGGAGTAGATTTCACTCTTCTTTCAGTGTACGTTTACTGAAGCTGTTAACTTGTGTGGTTACATGAGAGAATGTCCCAAGTAGGAAGTACATACCGAAGTATTCCCCAGTGGGGGTCACAGTCTAGGTGACGTCATAAATGGGTCAGGGGAGGTAGGGGATATGTGCGTGCCTGTGTATATGGAGAGAGAGGGAATTTAGTGGTGTTTTTAACTATTTTTTTTTCAGGAAAGCAAAATAGATGAGCACCATTTTGTTGCAGTGGCCCTTAGGAAACCGGATGGATCTAGACATCAGGGTGTAAGATTTTAAGATTTCTCTTACTTTTTTCTAAAAAGCATGAATCAATGTGGACTTTGTTCTTTATTGATGGAAGCAGTCATCTGGTTTCCATCGGGTTAGAGGTGTTTATGTAAGATTATGGATTTAGAAGTGTTTTTCATTATCAAATCCTTCAGATCATCTGGGATTTCACAAAAATTTTTAAAGAGCATATTACCTGTTTTTTCATATTCAAGAATATTACAAAGGAGAAATTTTGTTAGTATTGTCCTAGTGCTTATGTTTCAGTAGGAACTCCAGATAACCCCTGCCCTAGTCCCCTTAGCAGTGGCTTGTTTCCGGATGCACTGGGGCTGCGTGGACTGGAAAGGTACTGGCTGAGGGGTGTTGAGTAGTGGCATTATCTGGCAGGTTGAACCCCCTCCCCCTTTTCTAGCGATCTCCTGAATTATTCCCAGACTTAGAGGCTCACATGCGTGGGGGCCCCCGTGTCCCATTGGAGCAGAACATTGGGCTCCGTTCTTCCCATCATAGTCCGAGGTCGCTTGCTTCTGCTCTTAATTGTTACATGAGCAAGTGAAACAGAAACACCCTCCGATCAAGGACCCTCAGCCTCCGTATCCAGAGCTGATTCTGCGGAAATGAGGTTTTAGGGGATCCCGGTAGTGTTGGAAGCATCGGAGCTGCGTGCGTGTCCCTCTTTTCAGGGCACCCATGTGAGGCACCAGAGCGTGACCAGGGCGGTGGCTCGGCACACAGACCCTGCCTCTGGTCCGTTAGCCGAGGATCTAAAGTCCTCGTAACTTAGTTACAGGGGGACGTTACCTGAAGCTGTTGTGGCGCAGGTTACCTGTCCTGTGGGTAGGTCTCAGCTTCACGTCGCACAGCTCTGTACCGTGTCTCCCGGACAAGTGTGCTGTCCGCAAGACCTGGCTTCCCGGCCCAAGTCTGCCATGTTCACCTGGGTGTGAGCTGGCGGGTCATGGATCCTCCTGAGCCTCAGTTTCCCCACCTGTAATTTGGGATAACAGCGCCATCAGCATAGCTGTGAGATGTAAATCATGCAAAATCGTACTGGGCCTTGTTAGCGCACAGTAGGGAATCCAGGTCCTGCCCTCGCAGAGGAGATGAGATGGTAAAGAAGGTCTCCGCTGGGTTCAGTTTGAACGGGGGCTCTGTCTGCGTTCACCCTGAGTGCTGCAGGAACCCTTTCCCGTAGAGGCGCCACGTGTTGGTGGGAACTTCATCAGACCCGCCCTCCGGAGAGTTCTCAGAAGTTTGCATTATGGCCCTCCTCTCAGATAAACCTAGCTGCGTATTAAAAGTGACATATCTTGAGGGATCTTTTTAATTCATCCCTTAGAATTTTGGGATATGTGGCTCAGAAATCTACATTTGAAACAAATACCACCGTTTATGTACCAAAAAAGTTCAAGGACCAGGTTATTTGTTAACTTTTCTAAACTTGTTACGTTGGCAGTACTTACATAAGGAGTGATTACAATTATCTAGAAATCCTGCTCTGTTATAACGTAATATTACTGACCTGTAATAATTTGGTCTTATTTCTCCTTTTCCTATTATGAAGTTGATCGTAAGGTGAACATGCAGTAAAACAATGAGGTAATCTATTCTTTCCCCTTTTAGGTTCCATCTCAAGATGATTCTAAACCAACTCAGAGGCAGTTTACTATTCTCACCTTTAATGATTTAATATCATCTGCTGTTCCTATGACCCCCGAAGATCCTTCATTTTGGGACTGTTTTTGCTTCACAGAAGAAATTCCAATACGAAATGGTACAAAGTCATGATAGGATTCCCTGAGTAACAAAGGAAAAGGAAAACTGTTTGTAATCTTCTGTATTCACTAAAAAAATAAATGCCTGATAGTATCAAATTTTATTTCAAAAACCAGTTTTTAAAAAAAACAACTTTTCCTATTAGAAAGAGCAGGCCGTCAGGTGAGGATAGCTCATTAGAATTGTTTTCCTCTTCTCTTCCCCCCCCCACCCCAATACCACTGGGTTGACACAAGGAGTAGAAAAGGTATCAGAATCCTAAAGTGATAAGTGCTCATTGTAGAAAAGAATAGAAAGTGCAAATATGCAAAGAGGAAACATTTAAATTCTTATCTTTCAGCTCATCGTGATTCCTAAAACCTGAAGTATCTTTCCAGACCTCCTTCTAGGCAAATGAATCTGTATTAGTATACTTTTTTTTTTTTTAATGGAAACATAGTATTGTGTAATCTTTTTATTGTCTTAACTGCTCATCTCCTGGCTGTCCCTTTGCGTTTGTGGCATAACTGACAGGCGCTATTTACCATAGAGGAAATATCAGCCAGGATGTTTTGACCAGAGGTAGCAATGTCCAGCTCTGATGAACCTCAGGAGCCAGGGGCATTTCTCATCTGACCTCACACACACTGCACAGGTGCCCTTCAGGACACTTGGTTGGCCTGAGCCTCAGTTTACTGGTTTTGCCTTCAGCTCCTCTCCCTCGTTTTAAGAGCTGCTCTTGTAACTTCCAGCTTCACGTTCATAGACTTGCATCTAACCGGCAGCGAAGGCCATGTCTCCTCTCACATCTCCTTTCTGTCCGTGAAGAGGACTCCCCCAGTCCCCGCATCTCCCCTCAGTTCCTGTTGACTCGGGTCCCTGAGAAAGCTCTTCTCCAACAGTATCTGCCTCTGTGGGAAGTGGACTCCGGGGAGGAGATCGAGGCACAGCTGGGGGCACGGCCTCGGCGGGGAGTGGGGAAGCATCCATCCCACTGCCCAAGGCCTAAGCGGGGTGTGCCCTGGCGCACGGACTCCTCAGCCCGGGCTGGGCGTTCTGGTTGCAGTTTTTAGGATTGGCATTGGTGCAGTGGTTGTCCTCGTAACCACGTTGTGAGGTACATGCTTATTTCTGTCCTTAAAAAAAATTCCGTAAGTGGTTCACAAGGCTTGAGCATTCTTAGAGCTTTGATAAGTATTGCCAGATTGCTCCCGAAAGGCCCTACGATTTCTACATCGTTAGTGTCAGGTCTGTGACCAGCCCTTCACGCCCACCCACATTCTCTCTGCTCAGCTGTAGATAGTAGCCCTTTTTTTAATTTAATCTTTGCCAATATAAGTGAAAAATGGTATCTTATTTTTTTAATTTGTATTTCTTTAATTATAAATGAGATTGGTACATCGGTGTTGTTATTGGCTGTTTTTATTCCTTTTTTATGAACCACTTGTTCATTGTCTTTGCCTCTTTTAAAATTTAGCAAATAGAACTTAAAGCGGGAACATAATCTATAAGATGCCAAGACCATCCTGTCAACAGAATCTCTTCTCTGGCTGTAGTGCATGTCTTGGGGAGTGAAAGTCTTGTTACTGTTAAATATCAAGAAGTGAACTAATTTCATTGTTTTTGTTACTAAAATTAAAAATTGTGTGTAAATTGTATAAAATTAGGTACTTCACTTAGTAAAAAAAGAATCGGAATGTTTTGTAATTTTTTTTTATTAAGCATGCCCAAATATCCCAAGCATAGTAAAGTATGTGTTCTTAAAAGACCATGTAGTATCTGGACTAGAAACGGTGTTGTCCCCAGCATGAATGTAACGGTGAAGTGAAAACCTGTCATCTGTCTTGTCACGATAATAAAGCAGTTAACTTTCGTGAATTTTTATGAGCCAGGCACTGTGCTAGATTTCATGTTTTGTTTTTCTGTTTCTTAAAGTTCCACAATTTACAGAGTCAAATAGATCTATAGATTGGCTATTCTGAATGAAAAATACCACCCCCTTGTCCTCATTCCCCCACTTCCTACCCCCAGAGCAAGCTCTTTTTGTTACCATGACCGTATCTTCCAATAACGTGCTTCTATCGCTTTTACTTGATTTTTCACCTGGAGGCATAAATTCCTAGTGTCAAGTTTGCTCCTCTGCTCCCAGTCCATTGGGTGCTCCCATCCTGCCCCCCTTTCCTCCAGCAGAATTAGGTTGTAATTCGGTGCTCACGCTATTGACTCAGAAGATTACGTAACCCTGTGCATGATGGAGTGGTGGGGTGTTATTCTCACCCCATACCGCAGTTTTAGTTCCCTGAGTTAACAGTTGACTTTGTTTGCATAGGTTCCTACGTGCTTACTGCTGATGTGACCCCAAACTCTGCTAGATGTATGAATATCTTCCCGATGTTCAGACATGTCAGTACTATCAGTTTCATCTATTTGCTCGAAGAAATCGTTTCTGGGGCAATGTGTTTTGTCTAGTCTGGACTTGGTCCCTTCTGTGGCTGCTACAGCCGTCATCCTGAAATTGCCTTTCACTGTCCCCTGAGGGTTGCTTGCCTCTCCCCTGTCAGATTCCCGGATTTCCCATGTCCTCTGTCTCCTGTCTTAGCATACCCTCAAGTAGCTTCCTAAGAACAACGGGGGACATGGGAGGTACAATTTTCGAGACTTTATACGAGGAAGGGGCAGTCCCCTTATTGATGTAGGAAATTTAGCTGCTGCTGGCACAGATGCTCCATTCCCTTCACCACCAAGGCCCAGTATTTGGTCCTGCTACTCGTTGACTCCTCCGCTGGGCTGGACCACAGTGCTGTTGATTCTTGACTATGTTCTGCTGAGTCCAGAACCGTTATTTGCATTATATCATACTGTTCAAGCTACACTGGTTTCTGTTAATAGTTTCCTGCATAGGAACTGATGGGTTGATTTGAAAAATGGATCTATGTAGGTATCTGTGCATATTCACGTATGCCTTGCAGTTTAAAACTCGGGAATCAAGTAGATTTGGATAAATTTTCAGTTAAATTTTTCAGTATCCTTACTACTCAGAAACCAGTTAGATTCGGGTAACCCAATAGACCCTCACAGGCTGAACTATAGCCATCTGAACTTGAAGATGAAATAGGTTTATACATAAGTATGTAGGCACATGCATCTTTGATCAAAAGTATGTCGAAAAACAGTTCATTGGCCAGCACTCAAAGGGGAGATAGAGCTAATTTCATTTTATGGGGGAAATAAATATGTCATAGAGTTTGTGGATTTGAGGTTAGCAAAGGTCTTTGGACGTATGTCCAGTTAATACCAAGTGGCTTCTGTCTTAAGGTATCTGCATGTAGACTGGCTCTCTCCCTTGGTAAGTGCTTCACAAGTGTCGAGCTAGTCAAGCCTCAGAACCGTACAGAGTAGGTTGTATTATCCCCATTTTACTGATGGGGGAATAAAAGATACTGTGACGTTAAGCACCTTGTTAAAAACTGCATCTGTGGGATAGTGGACTCAACGTTTGAGCCAGATAAGCTAGATTCAGAGCCTGAACTACTCTCTACAAAATTCAGCGGCATGCGGGTAAGTGTTCTAACAAGCCCTCTCCAGGCAGGGAGGTTGCCGGGGGCCTTTACTGGCAGCTTGTGCTGATTCCATGAAATAGTGCCACGTGTGTAACCCTAGGCTTCACTGCTGTTTTGTGGTATTTACTTCAGATTGTTCCCCCCACGCACACGTGCAGCTGAAGACCACCCACGCCCGTCACCCCTTGCGCCTGCCCTCTGCAGGGACGGCCTCTCTCACTGGTCATTGTTTGCACCTGACCCCTCAGGTGTGTACCCATACTGGACGTGTAGTGTCGTGTACTCACGTCCTGTATTTTCCTCTTAGGGTGGAAACATCAGGATGGGATCTCTGGGTGTTACTTAAAAGTGCAACCATGTGGAATAAGGAGCCCACTGAACCCAGACTTGTCAGGGTGGGCAGGGGTGTGCTAGCAGTTACATTTGCACACCTTCCATCTCCAGAGACGGCCCAGCGCCGGGGGCGAGGCCACTTCAGCAACAGGCAAAAAGGTGGAGACCCTGACAGCACCCTACTTTCTCCTGTGGCTACCTCGCACCTTCCTGTGCTCTTGCCTGTGCTGGGTGAGCAGGAAGCCCCCCCCCAATCCACTCTCCACCCCTCACCCTGCTCAGTACAGCAGAGGCTCATTAATTACTTGCACTGTATTAACCAGAGCCCCCTTGCCCTGTTGACTTTTGCAAACGGGAGAGGCCATTAGGGGAAGGCCGGGCGGGAAGGAAGCGGTCAGGTGTTGGTTCTGCCGCGGGTCTCTGTGCGGGGCGCTGGTGCCGGGCGGTGGTGTGGAGCCGCGCTAAGCCCTCCCCCTCCTCCGCCACAACGGGCTTCTGGTGGTTTCAGCTCCGTCCTCCGCCCGGACGACGGGAAGCAGGTGAGCCAGCCACCCTCCGGAGCAAGCCTCGGGAGGTCGGAGGTCACGAGCAGCCCTCACGAGGCCGTAACGTCACAAGGCCGTGACGTCACGAGGCTGCGACGTCACGAGGCCGCGTCGCTGGCTGACGTCATCTCGCGTAGCCGTCTGCTCTTCTCCCATCGTCCCTGGACATGTGAGGACCGACGAGAAGGTACGGGGAGCCGGGGAGCCCGTTCCCTAACTTGTAATACGGTCTATTGTGTTACGTGTTTGCTCAGTAGTTACTGTTACCAGGTTGTTATGACGAGAGGTTATTACTGTTAATCTCTGACTGCGGCCTAGGTTTGCACGGGTAGGAACCAGCAGCATTTATGGCGTCTGGACTGCCTGCGGCGTCGGGCGTCCATGGCGGCCTCAGAGCACACGCTCGTCTCAGGTGCGGAGCCCGCAGGCTCAGCAGCCACTTGTCCTTGCGCTTTCTTCTTAGCAGAAGCATCTCGCTTGTGCTTTGCGCCACTGCTGCGTCTCCCCGGGTGTCCTCTGTCCTCGCCTGCGCTGTCCACGCCGTCCTTCGGGCGTGCCGTCTGTTCCCCGTGCTATCCTCAATAAATAGTCGTTCCAACCAGGAGTAGCGCCGGGAAACAGCCTCCAGGTGGGGTTCTGGGATGGGATGGCTCTTCTTTTGGGCGGAGACACACGTAGCTTGTCAGTGGAAATGGGTGCCTGGGACTTCACATTCGCTCACGTTCTCGCGAGTGCTGGTTGGAAGGATGGAGGACCGCGCGTGGGAGGATCGAGGGCTGTGGCATGGCCCCACTGGCCATGGTTGGGGTTACAGAGACTGGGGGGCAGTTGTTTCGGATATCTGGGGTATACACACGGGAAACTGGATGGATCGAAAGCAAGGGCGAGACAGGAGAAAACCTAAGGCAGCATTGGGGGGGTATCTTGTCTTTTCTGGCGGACAGAAGAAGCCCCTCCTGTCCGACGGGAATAGTCTCACCCCACCCCACCCCCAGGCCCCCAAGAGAAAAGGTGTCAATGACTTCACCTAAGACAGTTCTCTCATGAGGCATAACAGTGATGCTCGGGATGCAGGATGGTGGTCCATTTTTACTTCCTGGAAAATAACAAAAGTACAGGATCGGGGCCAAGGGAAGGTGCCCATGCAGAAGAGTTGCAGGGTATCCCTTCACGCTGCGAGGACTGTGGGTCACAAGTATGGGAGTGGATTCTAAGACTGTTAAACCAAAAAGGATGGCCTAGGATGGACCAGACATTGACACAGGTGTACTCCCACAGGAAATGTGAGAACCTGGGGATGGTGGTGATAGGGACCCGATGACTGCCTCCAGTTGTCGAGGCTGAAGTGTCAGAACTTCCCTGGCAGGCTAAGAAAGGAAGAGTCCAGAGCCCGAGGGAGACGGGCACGTGGATCTTCTGTGCACCCCTGCTCCTTTACCACAAACGTGGTGGCTTACAGGAGCTAAAGCATCCTCTCTCACAGTTTGGGAGGCCCGAAATCCAAAAATTAGCTTCACTGGGCTGAGATGAAGGGATCAGCAGAGCTGTGCTCGCTCTGGAGACTCAGGGCTCCAGGGACCGTCTGCTCCTCGCCTCGGGTAGCTCCGGGTGCCCGCCATCTTCCCTTGGCTTGTGTCCACATCACTCCAGCCTGTCTCCTCTTTTGTCAAATCTCCCTTTGCCTGTCTCTTAGAAGGATTCTTGGAATTCCATTGAGGGCTCACCCAGATAATCCAGGATTCAAGATCCTTAAGTAAATCCCATCAATGGGACCCAGATCCCGGGGATTAGGACTTGATTTCTTTGATGGCCGTTATCCAGCCTACTACAGCACGTCCTTCAGTAGGGAAATGGTTAGGGGCGCCTGGGTGGCTCAGTGGGTTAAAGCCTCTGCCTTCAGTTCAGGTCATGATCTCAGGGTCCTGGGATCGAGCCCTGCATGGGGCTCTCTGCTCAGCAGGGAGCCTGCTTCCCCCTCTCTCTCTGCCTGCCTCTCTGCCTACTTGTGATCTCTCTCTCTCTGTCAAGTAAATAAATAAAATCTTTAAAAAATATATAAAAAAAAATAGGGAAATGGTCAGACGGTGCTAGCTCCATACCGTGGGATTCTAACCGATGAGCGGTGAAAAGGAACACACTATCGATACGCATTACAACCCGAACTAATCTCCAGAGAACGATGCCAACTGGGGCAAAAGCGAATTCTGAAAGGTTACATTCTGTATGATTCTATGTATATAACATTCTTGAGATGACAAAACTCGAGAAATGGCGAGCGGACCAGTGAATGCCAGGTGGGAAGGGGGTGGGGGTGGCTGTCGTCAAAGGACTTGAGGGATCCCCGTGGACATGTCGATGTTTCTTGAGTGTATCACTGTCAAAGTCCTGATGGTGACAGTTTCGTGGGTGGAGAGTACGGAGAATATCTGTAGTGTTTGACAGTCCCACTCTCAGCAACCTCACACCCGCCCACCTACATCTGTTCCCACGGCTCTGGCTTGGGTCCTGTCTCTGCGGGGCAGCCTCGTGCTAACTGGGACATCAGTAAGCCCCCCCACCCCACCCCCTCCGCCACCCGGCCCTCTTTCCCTTGTCAGAAGCTTGGCTCCGGCCGTTCTCCCCCCTCTTCTGACCGTGGCCATCCTCTGCAGCGGGTCACTATTTCTCCCACCCAGGGGAAACCGTCAGATCCCACCTGCCACCACCCTTGTACTCATTTTACGTCGTAGCACTGTTCGTGCGTGGGGACTCTTTCGTCATCCTCTCTTAAATCCAGGCCTGCGCAGGGGTTCTCTCCCACTGACCATAGAGGGGGTTCTTCCCTCTCTCCTGAATGACACTCACACCCTAAAGCTCACAGTGAGTCTCAAGCCCCGATTTGTCAACTAACTGGCACCGTGTGACAGACACGGTAATTATTCCCTTTCTTTTTAAAAGATTTTATTTATCTGTCTGAGAGAGCCCAAGCAGGGGGAGAAGCAGACTCCCTGCTGAGCAGAGAGCCTGACATGGGGCTCGATCCCAGGCCTTGAGGTCATGACCTGAGCGGAAGGCAGACGCTTATCAGAAGGAACCACCAGGTGCCCCTATTCCCTTCTTGAAAAGATAGTTTTTCCCCACGTGGCCTGAAGGGCGTGGCTGGTTACTCTTTCCTCCTACGCCCGTGGCCACGGCTCACCGGCATGTCTGTTGCTTCCTCCTCATCTCCCTAAATTGTAGAACAGCCCTGGTCTCAGTCCTGGCACCTCGTCTGATCTCCAGCCGTACCTGCTCCTGTAAGAGCTCAGCTCCGGCTTCTCACCTACGGGCCTGCGGGGGCCTCCAAGGCTTCGTCTTCTGCCCACAGCTCTTAATGTCTCCAGACTCACAACTCCACCTGCCTACCGCGCACGTCCTCTCCATCCTCCGGAGCCTGTTCCCTCCCTGACCTCATCTCCTCTCACCCGACCCCTGTCCCCTCTGCAGCAGCCACTGTGCCCCCTCCTTGTTCCGTGAGCAGGCCGGGCACACTCCTGCCTCAGGGCTTTGCACTCGCGTCGCCTCTGTCTGGAATGTTCTCCTGCACAGCCACATGACTCCTCATTCCCGACCTGTCTTTGCTCAGACATCACCTGGTGAAACAACTACAGTATCTGAGTGAAAACGGCTCTTTGTCCCACCCCAACAGCCGACCTTCCTTCCCAGAGTTCACTTCTCCCTGGCACTTCGCATCCCCTGTTTTTCTTCCTTGCTTCCTGTCGGCCTCCTGCTTTGGTCCCTGGCAGGCTGTAAGCATCCTGGGGTGCAAGGACCACACCAGTTCCGTTCACTGCTCTGTCCCTGGGGTCCTGCCACCGTGCCTGGCTCACTGGAAGGCTCAGAAACCATTTGCTGAGGGAGTCAATGTGGGGTTTTATATTCATTTGCAGGGCAGCCATAATAAAGTCCCGTAGACAGGGTGACTTAAGCAACAGAAGTTTATTTTCTCACAGCTTAGATCAAGGTGTGGGCAGGGTGAGGTTCTGGCTTGGGGACCACCTCCTTCTCGCCGTCCTTACACGCTCTTCCTTCTGTGTGTGCTGGTGCCTACTCTCTTCTTGGAAGGACGCTGCTTATATTGGATTCGAACCACCCTAATGACTCATTTGACCTTCATTACGCCTTTTAGCATCCGATATCCAAACACAGTCACCAGGGTAGTTAGGACTTCAACGTATGAATTTTGGGGGGCAAATTCATTTCGTAACAGGTTTCTGTCTGTAGTACCTATGTAGCCACTTCTCAGATGCGTTTTTTTCTGCTTCCTTTGCCCCTGTTACATGCCCACCCAGTGCTAACCTCCATTTGCCCTTATCCCAAGTTGTAACTATACTCTATGTATATTAATATAGCGCTTGTCTCTTCCCTCTACCTCCAGATTCTCCATTCCTGGCCTTGTGTTTACACTTGAATTACATTCTTAGCTTGAACATCAGGACCTCCCTATAAGGTAAGTATGATTCCTCTCATTTCAAGAATATACAACCAGAGGCTCAAAAGAGATTAAGTCATGTTTCTGAGGTCACAGTCCTAGTAAATGGGGTCATTCTGATTTTAACTTGGTTCTCCTGGGCTCAAAAACCCCCTTTCTTCTGCCACACAGTCTTCCACCTTATATCTTAGAAGCAGTGGTACCTTTAAAGTCGGTGTCACATTTCAGGAAAAAGGAATAAATTTAGAATCTGAGTAATTATACCCACAGGTTGAATTTGAATCTCATGTCTTTTTTTTTTTTTTTAACTGCTGCAATTTCTGTTATCCTTAATGATTATCTAAATTTATTCTTCTCTTTGCAAAATTTAGCAACTAAGAATACTAAGAAAGTTTGTTTCCTTTTTAAGAGGTCAGAATTATATGATGAATTCATAATGTCACGGCAATAGCTGTTATTTTATTCTAAAATATAGAGGAAAAGGTCATTGCTTTTGTTATAAGGGTTTAACATGTGTTCTTGATAACATGCCAGAGCTCCCTCAGTGAAAAACCATCATCGTAGGCTTTGAAAGTCAGTTATTTATAGTTAGGAGAATATCGTTTTCTTTTTCGGTGCAGCTGATTGTTGAAAATAGAAATTAAAGTTCTTCTCCATAGTTTTTGTATTTTAGAATGAGCTCTGCTTTGAAAAGTATATTTGCGCCGAAAAGTTGATTTCCACTGGATACTAGTTGTGCAGTCGTTAAATCGACAGGGACGTGGGTGTCAGTCCTTTTCATCTTGATCTTCAGGTGGCAGTACGACAGGTCCCGGTGTGGGTCCTCAGACCCGATGAGCTCCAGTCTTCATTTGGTGGTTCCAGACCACTGCTCTGAGCTCATGGATGTTGATCAAGTGACCACGTCATGGTTGTTTTAAACTGACATCAGGGCACAGAGGTGGCTCTTAAATTGTGTATGAGGAAGCTGTTGGTTCTCTCCTTCTCCATCTTCATAGCTCCTAAAAATAGAAGACCAGACCCTCTTATCCAAATAAAGTTCGTGCAAAGCAAATGCACCTTGTAAAGGGTCTAAAGGCTTAGATGATAATCAATACTTTTGGAGTCTGATATTGATTTAGGAACTTAAAATTGGTCTGGAATAAACCTGTAGACAGTAACATAACTATAATGACAGATAACTAACACAAAGAAATAGCCTGAATCTCCAAGCATAAATTACTGTTGGTTCCCTAGAAACTCCGCATATATTAAGTCGACCATTAAGTTGAATGAAAGCATTAATCTTGTAGTAAGTTGGAAGAGATAAGCATACTATCTTAGCTATAAGATTTGGTATATGTCTTTATTGTAGACCTATTTTTCTTTAATGATCAAAGAATTAATTTGAGGTCTATCTCTTTTATTCGGGTATTCAGGATTAAGATAAGCAACCTGAAGGAAATGAATTCAGACCACTTTAGAACTGAGCTAGACTAGCAAAGCCAGATCCTAGAGTCATGATAAAGATAGTTTGAACATTCCTTTTCGTCAATAAAAAAGAAGGACAGTTCCTGGATGACAGTCATCATGTGGAAGAGAGTTTCTGGGGTTCCCTCCAAAAATGACATGTGATTTTGAGTCAAACATACAGCCTCAATGAGTCTGCTTTCATAGAAATGATGGTTCCAATATCATTACGGTTGTCGATCGGAATAGTCTTTTGCAAAACTGACATCCTTTCAGCTTTAGGCATGATGAATTTACTGAAGAGAAAACATGTTTACCTCCTTCTGAAACTTAATCACATTTGTATTTAGAATGATCATTAAAAACAGTATTTCTAAAAATGGTTGATAAATTATAAGTCAAGGTAAATTTGCTTGTGATGTTATCAAATAGAAAGTGTTCCAAAGCAGGTATTTTACAATTTACAGGAAAATCAATCTTCTGTATCCTTAGTGTGTTTGTTGTATCCTATTCATTTGTGTTTCATATTATGTATGTGTGTGTGTGTGTGTGTAAAATGTGCAGTATTTGGTCATTTAAAAGGTTCACTAATTTAGAAAAAGTCAACCAGAAACATGCAATACATTGTGTCCAAAGTAATCATGCAGATTTTCCATCATGAGAAATAGTTGATTTATTTCACATGGATTTTCTTTCCTCTTTCTTTTCCTTTTTAACAAGCCATGTCATAGAAGATTTTCTTTATGCTGACCTTGAGGCAGATTTTGTCAGAGCACATGGCCCATAATTCTGAGGAACCCAGGAAATTAAGAAAGCCACTCAGATAAAAAGCTTACTGGGGACTCACTATGGGTTCAGATTTTTCAACAACATTCTGTTAGGAAAGCTTTTATTTAACCAGGTTCATTTTCTAGAGCACGATATTTTCTAGTTCTAAGAAGGAGTTTTAGCTACC
>CM052884.1:2852999-2884452 GCA_028534135.1 Potos flavus
ATTCTCTTAAATACATTTTCCACTGACGATCCCCAAATCTCCATCTGCAGCCCAGCCCTCCCCCTGAACTCATCTCCTATCTCTCTACTTGACACCTCTTGTACGTCCACCAATCATCTTAAACGCGTTATATTTGAAACCAACACCTTCACTCTCTAGAACGTTCTCATTCCACTGTCATCTCTCCATAGTAAATATAAATTCTATTTTTCCAGGTGTTTGATTTAAAAATCTTCAAGTTTTTTGGACTCCCTACTTTGTTTTATATCCTACCCTCATATCCAGTCTGTCAGCAGGTACTGTTGGCCTTACCTTAAAAATATATCTAAATCAGACTGCTTTTCATCCTCTCTGAAATTACCACCCTGGTCCAAGCTACCATTATTCTTTACCAAGAACATTGCAGCAGCCTTCTCATTGATATCCTGCTTTCTCCCTCTTTAACTTACAATTTTATTTGTTTTTTTTTTTTAACACTGAAGCCAAAATGGTCCTTTAAAAACTGAAGTGTGATTATGTGACTCTTCCACTCGAAACTCTGCATTGTCTTCCCACTCTCCCAGACTAAAACCCAAAGTCATTACCATGGCTCATGAGATCTTCTATTATCTGCCCACCCCTTGGTACCTCTTTGATCTTATTTTCTACCAGTTTCTCCTTCCCTTACTCCGTACCACCTGTATTACCTCTTTGCTGTTCTTCAAACCCACCAAGTTTTTATCTCAGAAACTTTGCAAGAAACTTGGCAAGCATTTCCCAGCTGTACACATGGATCACTTTCTTCCCTCCTTCTGGCCCTTGAGCAAATACTCTCTTGTCAAATACTCTCTTGTCAAAAGGCTTTCCCTGACTGCCCTAACTAAAAGTACACCTTCTGTCCTAACTTCTATTTCCCATACTCATCCTGAGCTCATATATTATATCCCTTTGCTTAAGTTTTTAGTAAATTATCTCCTCCCCTATTCCTTCATTAAGTATTACCTCCCCGAGGGCGGAGATTGTGATGTGTTCTGTGAATGGCTGTATCCCTGTTGCTTCGGACTGGGCTCCACTAAATATGTGTTGAAAGATTGAATATCTTCATACCTTTATATTAACTCTTTCCCCTGAGATGTCTTGAATATTGTTTGTTTAGCAATTTTTTAATCTTTTTGTGATACAGCATTCTGTCAGAGAGATTTTCCTCTCTTATGAAAACAGCTTCCAGTTGTTTTTATGAAAATAATAATAATCACTCACAGTTATAGTGTGCTTACTCTGATCCAAATATTTACCTATATTATAGGTTTATTTTACGGATGAGTTGACACAGGAGGTTTAAAATTACACAGGTAGGAAGTGGTGGAGCCAGGATATTTTAAATTCAAGGAATATGGTTGTAAAGGCTGTGCTTTCAACCATAGCGCTGTGCTGCTTAGAGACAGAAGTTGTGTTAAGCAGGTCTGCAGAAAAGGTGAATAGAGACTTTGATTTGACTTATGGAAGCCAGCTCCTCTTTGTGTTGGAGTCAGTGTTGAAAAGGATGGGGTAAATTTGCATAAAGGAGTACGTGGACCTTCCAGGAAGAAAGAATTGAGTTATGATTTCAGACTCTGGTACACTGGTGTTGGAGAGAGATGAGGACTCTTACTGTTACCATGAGAGCCCGGACCAGCCATACCTGAGTTGTGCCAGGAAGCGAAGAGAGTGGTCTGCTTCCATGGTGCAGCAAACCGTGGGACCGGTCCTGACCCAGCCAGCTTGCTCTCCCGCCAGCAGCCGGACAGGTGACCTGAAAAACCGGCTCGGGACAGCCTGCACAACTGGGCCTGTGAGGGCAAGATACCATCTCAGTCGAACCATATAACCTTCCTCACAGAGCCTTTCGAGCAAGTTTCCTGTGCAGAACTGCGGCTGCCTTCAGTCTTCTCTTCAGTTCTTGCCTTTATTCCTAAAAAGCTTCCCCTCACAGCTGGAACCCCATAGTCACCAACCCCCAAGATGACAGGCACTTTCTAACCTGACTTGACAGCCCCACACTGGGGCCGCCTTATGCCTTGTGAATATGCAGAGGTGAGGGAATGACAGAGCATTGATCCTTAGCGTCCTGGCCCCTTCTCTGAGCGTAATGCTGGGGAGTGGGTTCTTCCATCCTCAAAGACTCTTACAGCTGCGATAGGATGCTGCCTTACTCCTTACAGTAACTACTGAAACCCAAGTACCATGCTTCCAACACAGCCTGCTGCTGCCAGTTTTTAAATATCCAGTTGTCATGAACTAGTTGGTAAACTAGGTTAGGACAAAACTGAAACCCACTCTTGCTTTGATATACGAAAGAGGAAAGGATTGGAAAGATGTGGAATGAGTGAACTTCCTGTTACACCCGATGGTTGGTAACTCCCAAGCATGGCACAGGTAGGGGCCCATTAATTGCACTCAAACCTTAAAGAGAGGTGACCAGATACACTTCAAAATCCAACACAAATGTTCCCTTATTGACTTCATTCAGGGTAAATGTTAAACCACTGTTTCAGCATTTCCTTGCCTTGGTCATAATTTGTATGTTGTTTTTCATTAGTTGATACCTCTGTCCCTCCCCACTAGCCAGTAAATTCCTCAACCGTCTCTTGTTGATCTATTCGTGCCTGACTTGGTAGGACTCTTAATATATGCTTGATAATTGAATAGATGAATGAATGAGTACGTGGACGACAAAGAATAATTTCTCTTTTCAGATTATGTTATTGCTACTGGTTATATATTTTATTTTAACAAAACCTTTTATCAAGAAATGGTGTTATAAGTCAGGAAATGGCAGGTGTTGGTGAGGATGCGGAGAAAGGGGAGACCTCCTACACTGTTGGTGGGAATGCAAACTGGTGCAGCCACTCTGGAAAACAGTATGGAGGTTCCTCAAAAAGTCGAAAAATAGGATACTCTATGACCCAGCAATCGCACTACTGGGTATTTACCCCAATGGTACAGATGTAGTGAGCTGAAGGGGCACCGGCACCCCAATGTTTATTGCAGCAATGTTCACAGTAGCCAAAATATGGAAAGAGCCCAGATATCCATTATCAGGGGAATGGATAAAGAAGATGTGGGGTGTGTACACACACACACACACACACACACACACACACACACACACAATGGAATATTATGCAGCCATCAAAAATGAATCAAAATTGAATTTTGCTATCAAAAATGAATCTTTGCAATCAAAAATGAAATCTTGCTATTTGCCTTGATGTGGATGGAACTAGAGGATATTATGCTAAGTGAAATAAGTCAATCAGATAAAGACAATTATCATATGATCTCTGATATGTGGAATTTGAGAAACAAGGCAGAGGATCATAGGGGAAGAGAAGAAAAAATGAAACAAGATGAAACCAGAGAGGAAGACAAACTATAAGAAACTCTTAATCTCAGGAAACATATTGAGGGGTGCTGGAGGCGAGTGAGGTGGGGGGATGGGGTTACTGGATGATGGACATCGGGGAGGGTATGTGCTATGGTGAGTGCTGTGAATTGTGTAAGATTGATGAGTCACAGACCTGTACCCCTGAAACAAATAATACATTATACGTTGATAATAATAAGAGGAAAGACAAAAAGATAAATAAAAATTTTAAAAAAGAAAGTTCCAACTTAAGTGAACCAGGCAAATACGAAAAATACAAGAGAAAAGGAGAACAAAGCAGTTTTTTTGTGTCCATGACCAGTGTGTACAGGGATGGAGAATAAGTGTCTAGCAACTTTAATTTGTCAGAAGAATTTTATGGTCTCTTGTCTCGAAGAAGTAAAAGTTTGGACTTGTAAAAAAAAAAAAAACAAATGGTGTTATATTGAAAATGGATTTGTAGCAGATATTTTGGGGCAATCTTTCTTCAGAAACATTATGTTTAAAAAGATGTGTCCTTTATACAAAATAGGTATCTGAAATAGATATGTTAAATCAGTCGAACCGATTTTATGAAATGGAAAGAGCAGAGCGCGTTATAGTCTCATTTTTGCCACTGACCTTGAACAAGGAGGTTGACTTCTTAAAGTCTCTTCTGGCTCTTATGTTCTACGGTTTTTTGAATTAATACCTACATATAAACTATGCGACATTAGTGAAAAGGCAAGTAAAAACACCCAGCCCCCTCCAAGCAGAGCCTACTTCTCTGACAAGAAAAGAGTGTAAGGAATTCTCTCTGTTAGGCACCATTGGAGATGGATTATTTTGCCCTTATGGCCCTAATCTCAGAAAAAGCTCTTGTTTAAACATTTGACTCATAATAGATATCAACAGAAACCCATATACTTTCTGTTGTCCAAATGGATCTAATTCTAACACCTTCAGAAAATCTTAAAGATTGTTGGAAAATTTGCATGAGACCAACAACGAAATTGTAACATTACCTATTGTCTGATCTGGAGGGCTTTAGGGCTCCATTGTTAAGAGAATAAAATAATATCTTAGTAAACTGACATGTATGAAGATCATTAAATCCTTCTACATTGTTAAAATTTTGCTGAAAATACCATAATAGTATTACTTCGATTGATAAGAAAAATTCTCCAACACACGTCCAATAGGTACTGTGTGGAACTTACTGCCACATCTTATATTGATTCACTTCCTGATATTAATTACCCCATAAGGAAATCTGTGTATATATTCTGAAACTCTGCTCTTAGGGTTGATCAGATTCAAGCCCATAGTCCTGCTCCCTGAAGCACATGGGCTGCTGCCCATGTAGAGAGCAGAGCACAGGTGTGATGTAATCAGTAGGGCTTAGAGTCCTACTCAGATAAATCAGTGAATGTCGGGGTTATCTGTCACTTTGAAGTCATTTTCAAAGCAAGAATGTGCTTTGCAATAATGAGATTTGGCATTCAGAAAGTCATGTATAATTGGGCCCTTAGGTTTGCATTAGAGAAGAAAATCTCCAGTTCTAAGAACTGTCAGGAAGGAGGGAAAACAGTCCCGGCACCCAGGAGTAGTACCTGGGCCTCCGACGATAAGCCAGGGGGAGAGAAGGGGTGTGGTCGGACTTCTGGAAACATCTGGGGAGCTTGGGAAGGTGCACCTGCAGCAGATTAAGTTACTGACAGGGCAAACCAGCTTGGCCAGGTGTACCAACATGCTGTCACAGGTATATTTGAATGGTCAACCAGTAGGACCCGTTGTCGCCCATTCGAGGTTGGGGACCCCTGCCGAGGCACCCAGTACCATACTGGAAAGATATGGAAGTCTAGGGAGACAGCCATTGCCCACCTCTTATCGTGGATCCCATGCTGTGCTCCTGAGAGCACCCAGTCCCATAACACCTGGGAAAGCTGTTCTCTACTCAGATTTGGAGTGGAATGTCCCACAGGATGGGTGAGTTACTTTGCACCCTTGGGTGAAGGGGGGGGGAACCTACTCACTCTCCACTGGGATCCTGTTGTTCTGATGCAAGTTGGTCCTACTGAAATGCACTCTACCTGGAATGGAGCACACCCCACCCAAAGACGGAGAACTTGGGGTCCTGGTCTGGCCTACTCTGCCGCCATTCCATCTCCTCATGCCTGACCCTGCTGCCTCCTCCAGCCAACATGTATGGTATGGACAACCAGGATAAGTTCCTAAAGCCACTAATCTCCCACTCCTCGAGGCCATAAAGCACTGACAGCCCCTAGCAATTGGGAGGCTGGGGCCCTAGCCTGGGCATAAGACTGCGCAATGGAGCCGGACTCTTCCATAGATGCAGCAGATAAGGTGCATTGGAAAAGCAGCTGCTGTAGCCTTGGAATGGATGGAACGGAATATGGCCAAGGTTTGCCCTTGAAACACAGTGTCTTGGGTAATGCAGTAACAGCATGTCAGTGTGGTTTTTTGGCATAGTGTTTTGGGTTTTCTCTATATCAGATCATGTCATTTGCAAATAGGCAATTTTACTTCTTCCTTTCTGATTTGGATGTCTTTTATTTCTTCTTCGTGCCTGAGTGCTCTGGTAGGATTTTCAGCACCATGTTGAATAGAAGTGGAGAGAGTGGGCACCCTTGTCTTGCTCCTGGTATTGTACCAAAAGCTTTCAGCTTTTACTGTTGAGTTCGATACTAGCTGTGGGCTTGTCATATGTGGCTTTTATTATGTTGAAGTAAATAACTTTTATATGTCATTTATGGAGGGTTTTGAATTTTAAATTCTTTGGCATCCATAATTACATGATTTTTATCTTTCATTCTATTACCATGGTGTATCACATTTTTGATTTGTGTATATTGAGCCATCTTTGCATCCCTGGAATAAATCTCCACTTGATCATGTTATATGATCCTTTTGACATGTTTTTGAATTCAGGTCATATTTTAATTAGAATTTTTGCATCTATGTTCATTAGGAGTATTAGCCTGTAATTTTCTTTTCTTGCAGTGGCCTTGTCTGACTTTAGTGTAAGGGTAATGCTGAGTGTCCTCTCCTTTTCTTTTTTTTTTTCTTTTTTTTTTTTTTTTTGGAAGAGGTTAAAAAGGGTTGATATTAATTCTTCTTTAAATGTTAGGTAGAATTTGCCAGTGAAGCCATCTGGTTCTGGGCTTTTCTTTGTTGGGAGGTTTTTGACTAGTGATTTACTGTCCTTAGCGATTATTGGTCTGTTCAGATTTTCTATTCATGATTGGTAGGTTGTGTGTTTCTAGGTTGTATGTTTATCCATTTCCTCTAGCTTGTCCAATAGATCTGATTCTTTTTTTTTTTTAACTTTTGAAAAGATTCTATTTATTTATTTGAGAGAGAGAGAAAGAGAGAGCATGTATGAGAGAGTGGAGAGGGAGAAGCAGGCTCCCCGCTCAGTAGGGAGCCTGACACAGGGCTCAATCCCAGGACCCTGGGTTCGTGACCTGAGCCAAAGGGAGCTGCTTAACTGACTGAGCCCCCCAGGCACCACTTAAATGTATTTACTTATTTTAGAGAGAGAGCACGAGTGAGCGAGGGGAGGAGCAGAGAGGAGCAGACTCCCCACTGAGCACAGAGCCTGATGCAGGGCACAAGCTCAGGACCCTGAGAGCATGACCTGAGATGAAATCAGGAGTCAGTTGCTTAACTGACTGAGTCACCCAGGTGTCTCTGGCCAAACTCATGAGAAAGCGTTGTCAGGCTAATAGGAGAGAGACCTCAGCATGAAGCAGCACCAAAGTTACAGAGAGAGGAAACCGCTTGAACATTGGCTGCCTGCGTTGGGTGTAGGTGGATTAGGTAGAAGAATTGTAGCTTCTGAGGTTCACAGTTTGACTGCAAGGAGAGCCGCAGTGGGATGTGAGTGGTGGGTACGGTGGTGGTCTTCAACAGTTTATTAGGGTGATTTGAATTTTATTCTATAGATTATTAGAAACCATTGGAAGGATTTTAAGCAGTGAATGACTTTGATGGTGAATAAACAGTGTATTATTGCTTAAAAGTATTCCCTCGAGCTTTGCCTGAGTCTCCTCTGACTCAAAAGGGGAGATTTAATGGAACTGTTCAATCAGGTGCTTCCTCCTTCCAATGTACTCGTTTGTTATCGGCAAATAGGTAAATGTCAAAATAGCGAATGTCTTAAAAAAGGAGATGAGCTTCTTTATTGAAAGATCCACTCTCTCAGTGTCAGATTACATGGAACTGACCCAGTTACCTGTTTATTGTTTTCCCCAAACTTGGGACTGAATGTTCCTTGGCCATTCTGTGGCTCAATAAAAATCTTTAGAAGTATTTACAAAGCTCATAAATCTTAACAAGGCTGACTTAGAGATGAAAAAAGTTCAAGTAAAATGTATGAAAATAAAAAGCCATCTCCCTGCCCAAAGATTAATTCTAATCCAAACAAAGCATCCAGCTCAGCTTTGTGTAACCACAAAGATTAGAGAAAGACACTGGTTACACGTTCGTGCTCAAACCTCAGGACTTTTTCTGTTTGTTTGTTTATCTAATTAACTGATTCATCCACTGATTTTATCTTAATATTGAAAACCGAATATGAACTATCAGGACCCTGTGAAATTAGATATAACCACGTGTACTGTTGCTTTATCTGATTTGTATTAGGCTCATTTAGTTGGTTTATTTTTGTACAACATTCTTGTAAAGGCAGCCCAGCATTTATCAGCTTTATATGCAGAAACCCTATGAGGAGCAATTCAAAAGAAATTTCTCTTCTGCTGGATTCACTGCTTACAATGCCACACGTAGCTGAAACTGCTTAACAAAATGTATGCTTCAGAAAGAAATTCTGCATATGCAGTGCAAAGCCTGAGGATGTAAAGACCAAGAGAAACCTGGACCAAGTCTAAATGCTGGCTCCCAGACTATGTCCCGTGCCAAGAAGAGTTGCTGAGAGTGCTCTTTGGGATGAGGCCTGAGTCCCTTCTGCGGTTGGGGAGGGAGGAATTGAGAAGTAAAAGTACAGTGTGGTGTTACAGTGGTTAAAAAGAGAAATAGACAAAACTCTAAGTGAATGAAGTATTTATTTGGCAATCCAAAGACACCACGGGTGTGGTTAACAACTCCTGGGCTGGTTGAAAAGGCTCAAAATCTAACCTGTACACTCCAAACAAACTGTAAACTGGAGGATTAGAAATTACATGGTTTTGAGTGAACATCTCAGTGTTTGCTTAGAGATAAACTTGAGAGAGGTGCTTTTAAACTATCTGTGCTTTGTTCCATTAAACAAAATGCTTTGTATGCATTTGAAAGAGATAATAGGTTACATGTTTTGCATAAAAAGTTGGATTTGTTGTTAACAGACTATCCCGTTGCTCCCTATTATTCACCAAAGATGATGTCCATCAGTTTTGTGGACATATTAATTAAGATTCTTTCATTTGCAAGTGTCAAAAACGTAACTCTTATCTAGTTAACACAGGAAAAAATGAGCTCCTGTATTACCTGGGAAGGTGATGGGAGCTGGCATTGGTTCTGTACCTACTATGTGTATGGTAAAAGCCTGTATTCTAGTATCAGATGGTCTGAGTCCCAATCCTGGCTTTGCTGCTTCCTAGCAGTATGACTTTAGGCAAGTCATTTTCTCTTTGTGCCTCAGTTTCCTTATTTATGAAAGGAAGACAATGGTATATACGCCATAGTGTGGCAAGATTTAGTGAAATACTAGGTATAAAGTGCTTAGAACAATGTTACCATTTCCTTCATCCTGACCACACCCCAATGAAGAAGGCATCGTTTTAGGAAGGAATGAACAGACTTAGAAAACCTAAGTGATTTGCCCAGAGTCACCCAGCTAGCTGAGATGGGGCTGTCTTTCTACCTCTCCACGTTGGCTTCTGATCAGCGATAAGATTAATCTATGATTAATCAGTGAGAAGATTAATCTGGTGTAGGGTTGTAAAATGCGTTAGAAAGGAAGACAGAAAGCAGCCCATTGCGAGAGCACAGCAAGAGTCCACCTCGGAAGTCAGGAAGCTCTGAGTCGGAATAGCAGACGCTGGAACACAGAGGACAGAACGGGTCTGGAAGGTACCATGAGTTGGGCAGACTTAACCCTGGGTTGCACCATAAAGGGAAGAGGAACTGAAGGTGCGCGTGACAAGAACATGCCCAGGAGCTGGCCCAGTCCCAGTGCCTGGTGCGTAACAGATGCTCGGCTAGGTTTTTGTTTTTGTTTTTCAGTGAATGAATAAATAACCACGAGACCTGGAGTCTCTGGGAGAATTGTGTTGTAGGGAAATTCAGGAGGAAAAGCAGGTTTGGGAGGGAGGCTGATGAGTTGCATTTTCGGGGCACTCCTTCGGAGAAGACGGCTGATACCAGGAGACCCCCTAAACAACTGGGAATGGAACAGCAGGTGGATTTCAGAGCCGGAGATAGAGACTTCACAGTCTTCTCGGGGGACGGGAATTTTGGAGCCGTATGATAAACGGAGATTTCCAATGGAGAAAATACCCACCAGAGAAGACAGACAAAGGCAGGCCAATTAGGCAAGACTGATGAGGAGGAGCTTGAGGGGTGGGTGTTTCGGGAGCAGCCAGAGAGAGTGGAGGTGAGGCAGACACCACCGGAGGGCAGAGAAGCCCGTGTGCCCGGCAGCCACTGCGGGGGGCCATGCGGCATCAGGTGGAGAGAGTCCACAAGACGTGAAGACGAGGGCTATTAACTGGAGCTGTTTCAACAAAATAATGGGAAAGGGAGCTAGATACCACTGGTATCACTGGTTAGAGGCGTGGGTAGATGTGGTTTCTCAGCTGGTGGGGTTCTCTCCTTCCCACTGAGCCAGATGCCGATAAAAGTCCCATCTTTCCAGACTGCACTTACTCAGAGGTGAGACTACTGTCGCACCCAGGAGCACACTTTGTTTGTGAGGAGAGCTTGGCTCAAATTCTTATTTTGTCTGTCACTCTAATGAAGCTGCATGGGGCTTGAACTGGCCCCATAGGTCCCCTGGACCCACCCTGGTCCCTCTCAAACCCCAGAGTCACCCTACTGGATAAACGACCTCATGTCTTCTCTTACTATCTGAGAAGGGCCAGAAAGAAAACAGAAGCCCACAAGGCAGGCAGGGAGACGTTCACAATCTTTTCACCTCTCCTGTCAAACTTTTTCTTTTTCTTTCTTTCTTTTCTTTTTTTAAAAAATATTTTTATTTATTTATTTGTCAGAGAGAAAGAGAAAGCACAAGCAGGGGGACCAGAGGCAGAGGGAGAAGCAGGCTCCCCAGTGAGCAGGGAGCCCAATGCAGGACTCCATCCCAGGACCCGGGGATCACAACCCGAGCCGAAGGCAGACACTTCACCAACTGAGCCACCCAGGTGTCCTTTTTTTTTTTTTTTTATTAACATATAATGTATTATTTGCCCAGGGGTACAGGTCTGTGAATCATCAGGCTTACACATTTCACAGCACTCACCATAGCACATATCCTCCCCAATGTCCATAACCCAGCCACCCTATCCCTACCCACCCTACCACCCAGCCACCCTCAGTTTGTTTCCTGAGATTGAGTCCCTTATGGTTTATCTCCCTCCCCAGTCCCATCTTGTTTCATTTTTTCCCTCCCTACCCCACACAAACCCCTACCCTGCCTCTCAAATTCCTCATATCAGAGAGATCATATGATAATTGTCTTTCTCTGATTGACTTATTTCACTTGGCATGATACCCTCTAGTTCAATGCATGTCATTGCAAATGGCAAGATCTCGTTTTTCTTTGATGGCTGTATAGTATTCCATTGTGTGTGTATATATATATATATGTATATATATATATGTGTGTGTGTGTATATATATGTGTATATGTATATATACATATATATATGTATATACATATACATATGTATATGTATACATATACATATATACATATATGTGTATATGTGTATGTATATATATATACCACATCTTTATCCATTCATCTGTTGCTGGACATCTGGGTTCTTTCCATAGTTTGGCTATTATGGACATTGCTGCTATAAACATTCAGGTGCACGTGCTTCTTCGGATCACTACATTTGTATCTTTAGGGTAAATACCCAGTAGTACGACGGTTGGGACATAGGGTTGCTCTATTTTTAACTTTTTGAGGAACCTCCATACCGTTTTCCAGAGTGGCTGCACCAGCTTGCGTTCCCGCCAACAGTGTAGGAGGGTTCCCCTTTCTCCGCATCCTCACCAACACCTGTTCTTTTATTTCTCCAGAAAGGGGTTTTATTTCTCCAGAAAGCGATTCTCTAATAGATTCCATGCTTTTTTCGAACCCAGCTAGCACCTTGATAATCATCATTCTGGACTCTAGTTCTGACATATTACTAATGTCCATATTGATTAGGTCCCTTGCTGTCGGTACTGCCTCTTGTTCTTTTTTTTTGTAATGAGTTTTTCCACCCTGTCATTTTATCTAGATAAGAATAGATGAATGAGAGTACAAAATACTAAAAGGGTAGCAACGACCCCAGAAAAATATACACTAACCCAATCAGAAGAGACACAAAACTGGGGAAGAAGATGGGGAAAAAAAGAAAAAAAAAAAAAATATATATATATATTAGACTGGTGAATAGAACAGAGGCACACACTTGATTTGGGGTGTGTTTTGGTCTGTTAGAAGAAACTATCTCCAAACATTTACAGAAAGAAAAACTTATATATAAACAAAAATAAGAGTAATCACGATGAAGGGATAGAATATGACTGTAAAGATGAAAATTAAAAAAGATTCTAAAAAAGGAATTGATAAGTTGGTTGAAAAAAAAAGAGCAAAGAATGTGATCAGGCTGGAGACTAGAACAAAGCTATGTGCTAGATTTAGGGTATATTTTGAGCTATTAAAAGAAATTGTATCCCAAAATTTTAAAGAAAAAAAAATCTATATGTATACAAGAAATAAGGTTAAATACAATGAAGGGATAAAATATGACTATAACAATGAAAATTAAAAAAGATTTTTTGAAAGGTATTGAGAAGATAAAATAATTAAAAAATGTTAAAATAGGAAAGAGGAAAAATTAAAAAAAAATAGAATAAGAAAAAATAAAATTTCAAAAATTTAACTTTGAAAAACTAAAGCATCGTGGGAAAAAAAAACATGAATTCTGTGTGCTGCTTTCCCCTAACCCTGGAGTTCGGGAGTACTCACTGATCAGTGAACTTGGTCTTGGCTGGATGTTCTGTTGCCCTGATTCTCAAACGTCTTTGCTGGAGGCGGAATTGCACCGCCCTTGCCAGGGGCCGGGCTAAGTAATCTGCTTGGGTTCGCTCTCGGAGCTTTTGTTCCCTGAATGCTTTCCGTACAGCTTTGTAGGAGGAGCATCAACGTGATGGCCTCCTAATCTCCGGCCGGTAGGAGCCGAGAGCTCGGGGCCCCACTCCTCAGTGCGCCCTCAGAGAAAAGCCGTCTGTCCCTCCCGTCTCCCTGGTCTCCGGCCGCGCTCCGAGCTTACCCTGCCGTTACCCAGCGTTTCTGTTTCTGGCGCGCAGCCCCGTTTGGAGTCTCCAAACCCAGCAGATTCCTGCCGCCGCTCCCGCGCCGCTCCTCCCGGAGGAGGAAGGAGGGGGTCTCTCCAGATCTGCCACCTGCGGGGTCCCTGCTCGAAGAGCAGTGGCCTGACTATGTCTTGGATCACGGTTAAGGTAAGCCCGAGCTGAGACCCCTCCCTCCTCGGCTCCGTCTCTGCTGCTGGCCTCCCTGCCCTGATACCTGGGAGCTCTGCCGGACTCAGACAGCCTGGTCTTTCTGTGACCCCGCGGGTTGTGAGCCCACACTGTCCCCGTGAGGGTCCCATCCCCTGCTTAGCCTCTGGAGCAATGTCTTTTAGTGGAGCAGACTCTAAAAGTTCCGATTTTGTGCCCCGCTGCTCTGCGGCTTCCTGGGAGCTGCCCCTCCCCCCACTGTCTGTCTTCCCGTTACTTCAGATTCACTTCTTCACACTTCCTATCTTCGGGAAAGTGGTCGATTTTCTGTTCCTAGAATTGTTGCTCTTCTTCTCTTCTATCTCCTGTTGAGTTTGTAGGTGTTCAGAATGGTTTGATAACTATCTAGCTGAACTCCTGGGACCCGATGATATCTCAGTCTCCTGCTCCTCCGCCATCTTTCTCCTTCTCTCAAAAGTTCATTTTTATATTGTGTCTTTGACCAAACACAGAAAGACCAAATAACAAAGGAATGTGATCCCAGGTTTCCCAGAGCAGCAGCGTTAAAGGATTGTTTGTTAGGAGCAGGGAGGTTTTCACAGAGCCCTAACCTGTGTCGAAGAACCAAGTAGAAAAGATGGTGAGTTTGGGTGGACCATGTGGACTTTGAGTTTCTGAATGGCGCCTATGTGTCAGTCCACAAGTATGCTGGAAGGAGGGTCTGTGGTTCAGGGGAGGGCAGTATCAGCCATTAGATTGCCATTGTCTTATTCCTCCTTCCGTCATCAGTCCCTGCTGACCACACCCCGCTCCCTTTGCCTTTGCTGTGGTCCCCTCCATGTCCGCATTACTCTCACGGAGACTCTCACTGGCCACCTGCCTTCCTTCCTCATCTCTCCTTTCTTTCTTGTTTATACCCTGCTCTCAGGTTAACCTTCTGGAAATGCAGCTTTATAACACTCCCCACATCAGTGGCTCTGGAGCACAATGATCAGTATTAGAAAAGCCATATGCCCAACAAAAGAGCATTTTTCTCATTTTCTGTTTTCCCCTCCATGACCTCCTCAACCTTTATATGATGATAAAGGCTTCTTTTCCCTCTCCCCACTCCGACCCGATCCTGCAATCCCCCATAGCAGAAGCAACAGGGGAGGCGAGAAAGAACGTCTTCTCCCTTTATTTCTAGTGGAATCCATTTTTTTCTTCCTTTACACATAAAAACACTCATGGCTACACAATAGGATGTTTTACTCAGTAGAATGTTATTGAGGTAGTACGTAATATAGATTCATGTGGTTGGAGATGTGTTCATGTATTTCTGTGTATCACAGTTCAATGGAACAGCACCACGAAGAAAGAAAACATAACCCACCATCCTTATTGCTATTTTAACAAAATGTTTTAAATTGTGTTTCTTCCAGTTAATGGTGTAGAAAGAAAAATGGGGAAAGTGATGCATTTTACTAGAATGAGCCATCTGAGATCTAAATAAATGGACAAAATGAGTTTGTTTGAATGTTCCCGTTCACACAGGATTACACATTCAAATAAAGCTGTGTACATTTATTTGACTATGTAATCAAGGAGCTGAGCATAAGTGGCACTTATTTTCAAGTTTAACTTCCCTGGTTTACACATGTGGGTACCTCATTGTGTTGTTAAGAAGCAGAAAGTGGTTCCTTCTGTATGCATTTTATGCAAATTTCACAGCTTTTGCTATTGTTTATCAGCTCATTACCCCTCATGCACAAGCCACCTGTACATATTAGCAATAATGCTTCTTTCAAAAAGAAGGTCGTATTCCAGTTTCTAAAGTTTTCTGAGTCTTCGAAAAAGTTTGAGTTCACTCATTCTTTCATTTCTCATTCAACAAGTATTTGCGAGGCACTGTGGTATTTGTTGGGCTGCAAAGGTATGTGAGCAAACCACTTAGGCATTTTACAGTGTTTGTTCTTGCTCGTCTTAGTACCGTTTGTGGGGAGGAATCCGTCATGGTTTATGACCCAAAGTGTTTTAGGCCATTGACCTTTTTAGGCTACTGCTTGGTTCTTTGGGAATGGAAGTAGAGGCAGGAAAATGCTCATGTTACCATGTGTGTGATGTGGCACGAGAGTCCAAATGGGGACCCGCATGTGTCAATATTTAAAATGTCATTAACCAAACTGAAAAACTGTTTAAAACAGTGCTATCCATCTACCTTATTTCTCTCTTCCCAGTAGCGGGAAGGCCAAGTTTGAGTTGAGAATTCTTGACTTCCTCAGAGTTCCGTGCTAGAATGTGGCAGCGCCAGGGAGCTAGCCCCTGGTCCCCAGCCTCTGGCCAAGACCTGTGCCTGCTGCATTCTTTGCACACACCTTTGGTTCCGTCTGCCTCTCGAGGAGCTTTGCATTCCCGTGGGCAGGCGCTGTGGTCCACACGTCCACTCTCTGTCAGTGCTGCATGAACAGTTGTGCCAGACTGAGTGAAGAGAACTGCAGACACTGGAAGCAGTTTGGGGCCACTTGGGAAGGAAATTTTGGGGTCCCCTTACCTGGAAAGAGGCCCAGAAGAAGGGACGTGTGAGCTCTGGCCTTGCCAGTGGAACCACCATGTGGTTCTTCTGACTGCAAGCACACGGCTGGACAACTTGTGAGCATCATCCACGTGCCTTGCTTCTTCAGCACATGAATGTTCACGCCTTTCCTGTGGGTGCCCCTCTTGTTCTCCTTGGCCTTTTCTGCACAGCTATCACTGTAGGTGGGCAGATGAGAAAGAGAAGACCACACAGACAAACATGACTCTAACCTTCCTTCCTCCTTCTACCGAACCTCGTTCCCTTTATGGTGACACAGACCTCAGGGAGGTGAGCCACACCTTGGGGGTGGAGAGGGAGAGTTATGCTGGCCTGAGTGCTGTTTTTCAGTGTGTTTTGCACTAGGACAGAGCTCTTTCTGGATCCAGGAATTTTGATGACTCCCACCTGAGCTGTTCCATTAATTCTAAACAAAGTGTGGGAAGGGGAGAGAGGCAGCAGTGGATGGAAAGATGCTGCTGGACAACTGCTGAGGGGTTTTCAGGGATGAAAAAGAGGTATTTTCATGTGTATATTGTTTAAAAATAATCTGCATTATCAAGAGAGAAAAATAGTTGACTAAGACTTTGGTACTGAATAACTGAATGCTAGTAAGAAATGCATATGCCATGTGATGCAAAGCTTTAGAAATATGTCTCCATAAAAATTTGCATGAGTACATGACTTGCATTAGCAAGATGATGATCATGGTGATGGTGATGATCGTGATAGTGGTGATGGTGGTGATGGTGATGAGGGTAATGATGATGGTGATGATGTTGGTGATGATGATGGTGGTGTTGGTGATGATGGTGGCGATGGTGATAATGGTGATAATGATGATGGTGATGATGTTGGTGATGGTGATGGTGGTGGTGGTGATGATGGTGATGATGGTGAAGATGGTAATGATGATGATGTTGATAGCGGTGATGGTGGTGCTAGTGTGATGATGGTAATGATGGTGGTAGTGATGATGATGATGGTGATCATTAACATTTATTGGGTGCTTACTCTGTGTCAGGCAGTTTTATAAGAGTATACATGAACTCATTTAATCTTTCCAAAACCCTCAAGACAGATACAATTAGTGACCTCATTTTGCAAATGAAAAATAAAGCACAGAGCTCTCTGGCAACTTGGACATGTACTATAGGTTGTAAATTTGGATGCGACTCCAGAGCCTCTACTTCTAACCACTGCACGTAGAAACTGAAGTGTCATCATCGCTGAATTAGAGTGTCTTCTTTTAGTTTTGTTTTGGTTTATTTTTATTTTTACCTGCTACAGAAATAAAAGAATGGCGACCTACTTATCAATAAACATACTTATCTATTTTCTAGCAAATCTCTAATAGTACATTTTTCTCCTCCAGGAAGTTTGGGAGCACTATGGTTTGTGTTTTACTTGTCCATTCCTCTTCCACCTCTGTGACCCCCCCCCCCTGCAATGCTAGTTTTTTCTCCACTGGGTCTCCATTTTGTCCTTGACCCTTATTAGACCTTGGGCTGAGTGAGCGAATGAGACTCTTGGCCCCTTCTTAGTGATTACAGTGTATGATTAGACTGGTTACTGAAAGAAACAGTTTGATCAAAGGCAGTGTTTATTTGAAGGAAGATTAGAATCCAGAATCCTGGATATCCTGAAATATTAATCCAATGGGAAGAAAAGGGATTGTCTCATGAAAAAAGCATAGCATTGCTTATTTGATACAACATATAAAGGAATTGTCTGACAAAGACAGTTTCAGTGTTTCTTCTTCACTGAAGCAGATGACAGTGACTTTGGAGACTAGCCCTTCTCTAATCCAGTTTAATCTTCCTGAGATGGAGGGACGCCTGGGTGGCTCAGTTGGTTAAGCGGCTGCCTTCGGCTCAGGTCATGATCCCAGGGTCCTGGGATCGAGTCCCACATCGGGCTCCTTGCTCAGCAGGGAGCCTGCTTCTCCCTCTGCCTCTCCCTGCCTCTCTGCCTACTTGTGATCTCTCACTCTCTCTCTGACAAATAAATAAATAAATTCTTTAAAAAAAAAAAAAAAATCTTCCTGAAATGGAGCTTTTGGTGTGTCATTCTAGCCTAAAGTACTTCCATAGGTCACTGTTGCTTATGGAATTAATTTCAGGTATTTGCAGCTCAGCAAAATGTTCCTCAAACTCCTTTGTCATGGGAGTTTTACTACCTCCTTTTACTGCATTTGTACGTCAATCAGATGAAACTTGTTTCTTCTTACTCATTGTGATACCATTATTTCTTCACCTTGAAATACCTCTTTTAGTCCCAGTCTTGTCTTTACATATCCAAATGTTACTCACTTCCAAGGTCCAGCTCATATTTTCATAAAATGTTCCTGATTCCCCACATGGAAATAACTTCTCTCGCCTCTGAATTCCCAGGACATGTACTTATTTCTCTTATTATAAGTGACATTCTGAGGGCTTCTGGGTAGCTCAGCATCTGACTCTTGATTTTGGTTTAGGTCGTGATTTCAGGGTCTTAAAATCAAGCCCCACTTTGGGCTCTGTGCTCAACACAGAGTCTGCTTGAGATTCTCTCTCTCTCTCTCTCCCCCTCTGCCTCTTCTCACCATTGCACTCTCTAAATAAATACATAAATACATGCAAATATTTAGAAAAAAACAAAAACAAATGACATTTTCAACCCTGCTTAATGGGTCATTATCATCTCCATATTGACCTTTTGATACAGGACATATATCTAAATCATCTTCATATTTATTATGGCAGTCAGCATGGCACTCTATACATATTAGGTACTGAAGTATATGCCATATTGAAGTGAATAGATGACTATGAATAGAGGTTCTCAGATGTATCTGAAACATATTTAAATCCTTTTCATATCTCTTTAATAATAAACATCACAGTGGAGGCTCTAGTGACATCTAGAGACCCTTATAGAACCAAGAATTCATTCCTCTAGTTGGGTGTGTTAGCTCACAGTGCTGGCTCATAGCTGAGCCACTTCCCAGGAGCTACTTCACCCAAAGAATGGAACTTAGTTGGAGACAACTGACATTCAGTGATTGGAGCTGAAATTCAAAGACCTTCCTCCCTTACCTCAGTTTGGGACATCTCTGAAGGGTCATCCCTGCTTTGAAGCATCCCATAGTACTGACTGAAATCTCTTGCAACCGAATCATGGTTCAACTTCTCCCACTGTCCAGTACTCATGAATGTGGTTCACCAGTAAGTTTCTTCTGTGCAAATCTCCAGTTTCCAACTCAGAAACTGTTTCCTGGAGAACCAAATTTAGGACACATGTTTCTTCACTGGATTATTTTCTAGAGCTCTTAGACTTTGACATCACACATACCTGGGTTTGGAACATGGTTTAATCCTGACTTTATCACTTATTAGATATGTGACCTTGGAATGTTAGTTATGTTCTTGTACCTGTTAGGATCAGATTTACCTGTAAAAAATGAAAACACAAAATCAATGCTGGCTAAATTATATTTAAAAAAATTTTCTCAAACAGGAGAAGATCAGGGTTATGGAATAGAGAAGTCCTCATGATGGGAATAGGAACGAGTTCTGTGATACTCCACTCTATAATGTGTTTCTTGTCTTCGTGATCCAAAACAGCTGCTGGAGTTCCAGCCATCACATGAATTAACAGAGTGGATAAAGCCAAGAATGGCACGTGCCCTCCCTTTTAAGGAGATTTCCCAGAAGTTTCATATAACATTTTGTTGTATATCATTGACTAAAACATATGTCATAGACATCCCTAAAACTGAAAATGTATCTGAAAAATGTAATCTTTCAACCATATGCATGGTAAAAGTTTTGTTCTCTATACAATGCTTTGCTCTAAGGGTTAGAAATAACTATATATTGTCTAGACAGATAATGGTCAATAAATGGTCCAAAATCCCTTCTTTTATTTCATAACTATTTTTATTATAAAACATTTAATGTTTTAATAGAGTAGCATTATAGGTAAGTCAGGAATAGTAGGAACTAAATATTAGAGAGTATTCTTTGTTAAAACCCAATAGAATTGAGTGACTGAGATCTCTGAGCCTTCCCTTCCTATGTTGTTGTCATAATGGCATTGTGATATGATTAACAGAACAGTACTGATATATATTGGTAAGGAAAACAAGTTCCTTTAATTCAGGCAAAGAATAACTAAATGTGCACATGCTACTTAGAGCAGGGGAGACAGAAGTAATTAGAACCAGAAAAGCAACAGTCCCTGGTCTTCAGGTCCTCACCAAAGTATTGCCAATGATACCATCATTTGGGACAGAAACCCCGTGTGGTCCCTTGAGTAGCACTTTCTGCCTTTGAGTTTTTGGTTTGTTTGTAGAGTCTTGCCATCTGTTGACTATTCTGTAGATTTCCAGCTCCTTTCCTGTTTGCCAGCAAGATGCAACCTCAGCATACCCTCAGAGTGCTTACTCAGGGTGCTATCAAAGGTCAGTTTTCCAGGACCAATTTTCCAGGAGTACCTATCACCAGCACGTCCTTTCTCTAGCTCCCTAGACCACCTCTGTGAGTTTGAGCAAGCAGAGTGGGGACGATTATATACAGTAAGCGTTCCTGGCACTTGTCTATAGACTGCCCCTCTGGAATTCTGACCTTAGCTGCTGCCTGCACACGTCAAACATCAGGACAACCATCACTCCTACTCTTGTGCTCGAGACACAGGTTTAATTGTTAAGTGGGATCAACATACAGTTGCTTTTCAGTAAATTGCAGTGATTTTTATGGCTGTTCATGAGCAGTATGTTCGTCGTCATCTCACTCTTTCTGAAATCAGTGTACCATATGTCAGCATGCTCTTGATCAAAGCAAATTTGTGGATCTTTCTATCTGCAGAATCTGCTTTGCCACACTCAGGCCCACCTGGATCAGATTCAGTGTTTTCTCTGTTGTCTCTTTAATTATTTTTTGGATGAGGCTTATTTGCCTCTTGGGGCTATTTGGAATTCTTCCAAGACAATATATAAACACAACCATGAAGATAATTGTGAGCACTGACCTCTCCTCAGGACAAAAAAACTTCATTACAGGGTAGCTTTACCTCTTATGGTAAACAATCAAATTGTCTTGGTTCTCATACAGGAATCAGCATGGAGTATGGCAACATCATTTGGCTTTGTCATTGGGCAGCCCTGGTTCTGAGTCTATCCTTTGTCACCTTTTAGCATTATGATCTTAGGGAAATAAATTAATCTCTCTACCTGTGCTTTCTAGTATTCATAGTATTTCTGTAAGGATTTAATGAGATTTAGAAAGCCTATCACATAGTGGCTGATATGGTAACCAACACCCAAGGTGAACTTTTGTAATAGTATTATTCATTACTTATAAAAGAGGATTTTCTTCTAATTATAGCTTGGTCTTCTTAAGAATAAGATTTTAAACACATGTTAAATCTGATCATGTCTTTTCGAGCATCAGCTGAGATAATCATGATTTTTCTCCTTTAGTTTATTGAGATGAGGAATTACTCTAATATTTTTGAGGTGAATCATTCTTATATTCCTTGGATAAACCCTCTGCAGTTTACTATTATTACTTTTTTGAAGGCACTTTTAGATTTAATTAATGAACACAGTACTAGCTAACTTATTATTTAAGGATCTTTTCTACTACATATATAAACGGAGCGGGCCTAAAATGTTCTTTCTCTGATGTTTCCTTTTCTGACAGTGGAATCAAGATTACATTAACCTCATGAAAAGACTTGGGCATCTTTTTTCCATTTTTCTAAAATAATTTATATAAAATAGAATTTTATATAATTATATATTTCAAGAATTATTCCTTGAAAATTTGGTAGAATTCTCCTTTAAGGCCAAGATAGCCTGGGTTTTAGGGGAGAAACAGTTGGTGATTACCGTTCTAATTCCTTTAATACTTAACTGCTCTATTGAAATTCTCTTTCTTGCACCAATTTTTGTATTTTATATATTTCTAGAACTGTTTCCAATTCATCTGTGTTTACAAATTTATTAGTGTAAGCTGTTTATAATAGTTTTTTTATTTTTTGTTTTTTTATTTTTTGATTCCTTAAAAAAATATATATATATATATAATTTTTTCCCCAAATACTTTTATTTTTCAGTGTTACAAGATTCATTGTTCATGTACCACTAATTAACATATAATGTATTATTTGCTTCGGGGGTACAAGTCTGTGAATCATCAGTCTTACACAATTCACAGCACTCACCAGAGCACATACCCTTCCCACTGTCCATAACCCAGCCACCCTATCCCTCCCACCTCTCTCCCCTCCAGCAACACTCAGTTTGTTTCCTGAGATCAAGTCTCTCTTATGCTTTGTCTCCCTCTCTGGTTTCATCTTGTTTCATTTTTCCCTCCCTTCCCCTATGATCCTCTGTCTTGTTTCTCAAATTCCTCATATCAGTGAGATCATATGATAATTGTCTTTCTCTGATTGACTTATTTCACTTAGCATAACACCCTCTAGTTCCATCCACATCATTGCAAATGGCAAAATTTCGGTTTTTTGATGGCTGAATAATATTCCAGTTTTTGTCATTTTAAAATTACTGGTATCTTCTTATTTTCCCTTTTTAATATTAACTTTGATTCAATTGCATCTTCCCCATTTTCTCTTGCTTAATTTTGCTTTAGGTATGTTTGGCTTATTATATTCATCTTTTCAAAGAACCAGCATTTAGTTTTGCTAATCTTCTGTTCTCTCCTTTAATATTTCCTCCCTCCTTGTTTTTTTGTTTTTTTGTTTTTTTTTGGTGGAGAGGTGTAATAATTGGTTGTTCTAAGTCCAAATTCTTAAAATGAATACTAGTCATTAGACAAAACTTTTATTATGGAAATATCATACATGTGTTTCTCTGTTTATTACTATTTTACATTGTATATTTAATATTTATATTTAATTTTATTTAGTTTAACAAAATATAAAATGTGTGAAATATATTATTAATATAAAATATTGAATAGTATGTAAAATATTATATACTATGTATCATTTTATATATTATATATACATATATACTGTAGAGGGGATGGAGCATCACTGCTCCATATGCCTGCACACAACGTTAGCAGTTCTGTTTTGGACCGTCTCGTCTCCTCTCTACCCTGCCCACTTCTCTCTCCTCCAGGTCTATTTGCAGCAAACCCCATACATCACAGCACTTAACCTATAAATATCCACATGATAATCTCCAAATATAAAGATTCTTTTTTGAAATATAACCACAATGCCGTTATCCTACCTAAAATGTTAAAAACTGAGTGATATCTTTTTTAACCTTGTATTTCATTTTATTTTATTTTATTTTATTTTATTTTATTTTATTTTACTATTTCACTTCAGAAAGGACACTTTACATGAAATCTATTAACAAATGTATAATAATACCTAATTCTGGTTTTGATTTGCATATCCCTGATGGTCAGTGATGTTGGGCATCTTATCTTATATCCTATATATTGTTGGTATAGCAGAAGATTAATCCTAAGGCATCTGTATGTCTTTTTTTAAGAAATGTCTATTTAACACTCCTTTGTCCATTTTAATAGGGTTATTTGATTTTTTTCTGTAGAGTTGTAGGAGTTCCCTATCTATTTTAGAAATTAAGCCTTTATCAGACAGACAGTTTGCCAGTATTTTCTCCCACCCTACAGGTTCCCTTTTCCTTCTTTGATTGTTACCTTTGCTATGCAGAAGCTTTTTAGTTTGATGTAATCCTACTTTTATTCTTTTAATGTCTATGCTATTAATGTTACATCCATGAAACTGTTGCCAAGACCAATGTCATGAGGTGTTTTTCCTACATTTTCTTTTAGGAGTTTTACAGTTTCGGGTGTTGCATCAAAGTCTTTAATCAATTTTGAGTTGATTTTGTGTATGATGTAAGATAAGAATCCAATTTCACTTTTTCGCACTTGGATATCCAGTTTTCCCAACACCATTTGCTGAAGATACTACCCTTTCCTCATTGTGTATTCTTGGCAAACTTGTTTGAAGATCAGTTGACTAAATATGTGTGGGTTTATTTCTGGGTTCTCTAGTGTGTTCAGTTGGTGTATATGTCTGTCTTTATGACAGTACCATATTGTTCTAGGTACTGTAGCTTTGTAACATATTGTTCAGGAAATGTGATATCTCCAATTTTATTCTTCTTTCTCAAGATTGTTTTGACTATTTAAGGTCCTTTGTGAGTCCATGTGAATTTTAGGATTGCTTTTTCTATTTCTGTGAAAAATGTTATTGAACCTTTAATAGGTATTGCACTGGATCTAGATCTCTTTGGGTAGTATGAACATTTTAACAATATTAAGTCTTCCAATCTCTGAAGATTGGATATCTTTCCATATATTTGTATTTTTAATTCATCAGTGTATTGTAATTTTCAGTGTACAAGTCTTTTACCTCTGTAGTTAAATTTATTCCTAAGTATTTTGTTCTTTTGATGAATCATACAGGAGATTGCTTTCTTACTTTCGTTTTTGGGTAGTTCATTGTTAGAATATAGAAATGCAACTGGTTGCTTTCGTGTAGATTTGTATCCTGCAATTTTACTGAATTTGCTCATTAGATCTAACAGTGTTTTGGTGAAATCTTTAGGGTTTTCTACATATAAGATCATGTCATCTGTAAACAGAGGTAGTTTTACTTCTTCCTTTCCTTTTTGGATGCTTTTCTTTCTTTTTAATTCCCAATTTCTGTGGCTAGGACTTACAGTACTATGATAAATAGGAATGGTGGGAGTGTATATCCTTGTCTTGTTTCTGATCCAGGAGGAAAAGCTTTCCTTTTTTTACCATTGAGTATGATGTTTGCTGTAGGCTTTCATATGTGTACTTCCTTATGTTGATGTAATTTCCTTTTATTTCTAGTTTATTGAGAGTTTTTATGTCGAAAATACATCCAATTCTGTCAAATGATTTTTCTCCCTCTATTGAGACGATCCTGTGATTTTCATCTTTCATTCTGTAAAATGGCATATCATGTAGAATGATTTCCATATTCTTTGTGTCCCAAGGATAAAATCCTACTTGGTTGACGCTTGTTATTTTTTAAATGTGCTGTTAAATTTGGTTTGCTGCTATTTTGTTGAGGATTTTTGCATCTACGCTCATCAAGGATAATGACCTGTAATTTTCTTCTCTTGTAGTCTTTTTATGACTTTGTTAATAGGGTAATGCTGATTTCATAAAATGAGTTTGGGAGTATTCTTTGCTGTTTAATTTTTTGGAAAGAGTTTGAGAAAGGCTGCTTTTAATCCTTCTTTAAATGTTTGGTGGAATTCAACAGGACGGACATCCGGTCCTGGGCTTTTCTCTCTTGGGAGATATTTGATGACTGATTCAATCTTCTTTCCAATTATAGGTTTGTTAAGATTTTCTATTTCTTCATGACTCCATTTTGGTGGCTTATATGTTTCTAGGGATTTGTCCATTTCTTCTAGGTGATCCAATTTGTTGACATGTAATGTTCACAATAATCTCTTATGATCCCTTTTATTTCTGTGGCATCAAAACTGAGTGATATCTTAATATTAAGTTTCCCCAGTTGTGTGAGGAACTTTTTTTGGTACAGTTTATTTGTTTGAATCAGTATGGGAAAATGTTCCCTATGTTGCAATTTGTTAACTGTCTTTTAAGTTTCTTCTGATCTATACATTCCCCTTCAGTTTTTTTCTTGCTATGCATTTGTTGAAGAAATTGAGTAGTTCCTGTGGTTTAAGTTGCCCTATAAGTTAATTTGTTTTGTTTTTCTTTCAAATTTTGGGCATTAGCCTTTAAATTTAATTTTGCTTTTAATTATGAAAATCAGTAGTTGCAAAGTAAATTCTATAAAACAAGATATATTCAGATAACTTAAACTTCTATTCCTGTCCTTTCTACCTTATTAGTTTTTCCCTTCTTATAGTTAAGTATTTAAAAAATGTTCTTGTTTTATTCTTTCATTTACATATATATTTATAAGCACTCTCTAGCTTTTGCTGATTGTATCCCTGTGTTGTGATTTCATATGTCCCTTTGTCCCCTTCAATTCTTGTAAATTGGTCGATTATTTAGGGTGTGTATTCTCAACAGGGGTGATGTCACCTTCAAAAGGGTGAAAATTGGCTCTTTGAGAGTTAAGAAAAATCTTACTCTTTTTAGCTACATTTAGCTGCCCAATTTTGATACATTGTTTTTATAATTACTCATCAAAATATTGAATTTCATATATGATTTTAACTTTTTTGGAAATATCCTATTTAGTTTTTTTAAATGCATAAATTTTTAAGTTCTATTTTGTTTTTATTTTTTAATCTTATTTTTTTTAATCTTATTGTATTATGGTCAGTATACATATAGTCTAAATAATATTAATGCTGGGCTTTTATTGGTGATTTCTTTTTTCTTAACATGTGGTCTGTTTTTGTAAATGTTCCATGAATGTCCTACTTTGTTATAGATTTTTTTTCCTATCGAGTTTTTTTTTAATTCCTGTATACTTAATATACAGTGTTTATAGTAGTTTCAGGTGTACAATATAGTGGTTCAGAATTCTATATTTAACTCAGCGCTCATCATGGTAAGTATACTCTTTATGTTACAAGTAGATTTCTTTCTCTGTATGTGTGTGTGTTTGTGTGTGTGTGTTAGCATCAGTATATTTATAATATTTCAAATCCTGATGTCTGTTTATTTTTTGTCTCTTTCATGTCTCATTTTCTGAGATGAGTGTGTTAAATCTCCAATTATTATTACTCATTTATGTATTTCTTTCTTTAATTACGTCAGTTGCTATTTGACATATTTTCAAGCACCATTCCTAGGTGCAATGATGTTAATAGAAGTATGTCATCTTGTTCTATCTTTCCTTTTACCAGCATGTAATATTCCTTTGTGCAACTTTTTGCCTTCCTTATATCTTGTCAGATAATATTGTTTTTTTCTGTTTCCTATTTTCTTCATAATTTAAAAATCTTTTCATATTCAACCTTTAAATTTTTTCCAAGTTGTTTTGTCTCGAGAGTTTCTTATACAGAACATGATTGACTCTCTCTCTCTCTCTCTCTCTATATATATATATATATTTTTTTTTTTAAGATTTTATTTATTTGCTTAAGACAGAAAGAGAGAGAGAGCATGAGCCAGGAGGGAGGGGTAGAGGGAGAGAGAGAAACAGGCTTCTTGATGAGCAGAGAGCCTGACGCAGGGCTTGATCTCAGGACCCTGGGATCATGGCCTGAGCTGAAGGCAGATGCTTAACCGACTGAGCCACTCAGGCGCCCCTACTTATATATTTTTTCCCCTAACCTGAGTCTTTCTGTTTCTTAATTGATAAACTATACCCATTTATATTTATTATTACTGATACAGTAGGACTTATTCTTGCCACTGAATTTCATGTTTTACATTTACTGTGCTTATTTCCTTTTTCTTCTCTTCTGTTTTCTATTAAACACATTAAATGTCTTCTACTGTTATAAAATATTTATTTCTATCTTTGTGTTTGCCATTAATCCCATACAGTCTATTCTCAATATAGCAACAAAAAGAATCCTCTTAAAACTTAAGTAAAATCTTGCTAGTTCTCTGCTCTAACATCTCCAATGTCTTTACAGTTCCCAGTGTAGAGCACTGCAGTAGTACTCTACCAGGCATTGTACAACCTGGTCCCTTATCATGTTTCTGACCTCACCTCCTATACATGTCCCTTTTGTCATCAACCTCCTGCCTCTGTGCTTTGCTTGCTTTAGTCAGATGTGTTGGGCATCTTCTAGAAAAGGGCCTTCACACTTGCTGTTATCTCTGCTTGGGATGTCTTGCTTTATGTGACATGCTCCCTCAGCTCTCCCGGTGTTTGCTCAAATATCATTTTTTCTGTGAGGTTTCACCAGTCAATTTCATATTGCAACTTTATCCACATGGCACACACTATCTTTCCCCCCTTTGTTGTTGTTGTTGTTGTTGTTGTTTTTCATTGCATTTTTTACTCTTGGATAGCCTATCCATTTAATGCATCTCTTCTCCCACTAGAAAACAAATCTCCATGCAGGCAGGGACCTTGTTCTTTTTACAGTAGCCTCTCCAGAGGCTAACAGTACCTGGAACACTAAAGACATTCAATAAATGTATATTGAGCAAATAAATGAGTGGATTCAGAGTCTTCATGTCTTTTGGGTCTGCAGCTGGGAAGATTAAGGGATGGAAGAACTGACAAGTAGTCTACAACCTGGGCCAAGAGCCAGTTATAGGGGTAAATGTAAGTTCGGATGCCAGTCATACCCTGTGAACCCAGAGTGGTCTGTCATATCCATCATCTTATATGGGAGGATGAGTTGCACTTTTGTTTTCTTGATAGAGCAGATTTTGGAGACTCAGTTTTCTTAAAATATGTGTGTGGCCAATTATAATTATTCTAAAAAGGTATTTTTTTTTTTAAAGGTATTCTTGATAACGAGAGGAACATGATCAGTATGGAGATAAGAAGATCAAATTAATTTGCAGTCCACTTACATGGTAGTTAATTAGGACATGAGTTAATTAGATTCACCTTAAATGGAAGGGAAGTCTTGTTAAGCCAGGTTTTAAAAGCATCAGGTTTTTTGTTTTTTTTTTAAAGTATGGAATCTTTGATTGGATTCCTCTAGCCTTTTTAAAAAGTATTAAAACTGACATCTTGTAAAATGCCTAAAAAATAAATCAGATAGGCATACATAGCGGTAAGAATACAAGCTTTGCAATTAGATCTGAATCCCAATCTTAGCAACACCACTTAATGTTTGTCATTGGACAATGAATCTGAATTGTCTGCTTGTCAATTTTCTCATCTGTATAATTGGGTAACTACCACAATGCGTGATGTGAAGCCAAAAGTGAATGTATTCAAAAGCCCTTAATATGGTACTAGACATGGAATATCCAATGACAACAGTTAATATTTAGTGAGGCTTTATGTCATGCGTTTCCTTGTTTATTTCTCTTATTGAGCCTAGAGGATCCTATTATTCCATTACACAGGTAAGGGAGGTGAGGCACAGTTAAGTAATTTGCTCAAGGTCACAGAGCCAATAAGTGGTAGTGTTGGGATTTGGACACAGAATGGTCTAGATTGGGGGCCCATATCCTTAACTACTGTACAGTACTTCTTGTTAGGGATAAATGCCAGTTTTCTCTCCTTCTCTCTTTTCCTTTACCTACAAACTATAAAATTCTTAAAAACAGATTAGGGAGCATGTCTTGTCTACTTTTATATTGTTGTAGTACCTGACATTGTGTTTGTCTGTTAATGAAACCATACCAGTGAGGTAGGGAGAGAAGATTAGAAGGCAGGGCAAGCGGTAGGTCAGGTGAGAGGCAAGATCTATAGGTCTTTGTCTTTCTTGTTGTGGACACAGGGATCTAGGATCTAAATTTCCTTTCTTTTTTTTTTTTTTTTCCCTAAATTTCCTTTCTAACACTTGCTGTCCTTAAACACGTATGGTTTGGCTAACATGAAATCTTGGCAAATTGCTATGTAGGGAAGGGCTAGCTTCCTTTTATTCATATGGAGCTGGATGAAGAGGGTTTAACCATCTGTCCTTCCATAATATCATGTATTCATTTAGTAGAAATATGGAATGGCTAGTTTTTAATTAGTCCTCACTCTTTGGGGAGCTGTTAAGCAAGGTGGTTAATGTCGATATTGTCCCTTGAGCCTTTCTTTTTTGGATGGATTCTCGGACTTGTTGAAAATATTAGATCCATTGTTTTTATTTTACCATTTTCATTTCCAGAGCACATTTCTAATTTCTTTCAGAAGGATTGGTTTCATTTTAAAGTGTTTTGAGTCAGTTTCATAAGAACCTAAACTAATTTGCACTTGTACATGACCTGTGGAGTTTCAACTTGATGGGGCAGTGTGTCAGTTTAAAATAAAATGTTAAGCTTCTCATTGAACTCATAATATTTGGTGACCTTGATCCTCTGCAGAGATTAGATTTCCCCAACTGATACATTTGTGTTTGGCATTGGGGCAATGAATGCATTTGGAAGTGAATTTTTCTGATGCTTTTTGCCCAGTTCCTTCTACATAGTCTTGCAGGCTCAGATCTGATTTTATTGGCATTACATAAGTTCCCCCAAAAGACAGAATAAACAATGAAAATTTTATTTACTTGGTTATTACTCAGATGACCATGGTTTGGGAGACTTAAATTAGGATAGGGACAGATTCTAAAATATTGATTCTGTTAAGTCCTTACTAGCAACAATTACATGTTCTGGGATTCTTGGTAGTTTGGTTTTATTATACAAGCCTTCCAGATGAGAAGGCAGGAAGAAGTGAGGGCCTGCAGATTCATTCAGTTCATTTAACTAATATTACTGTGATCAAAATAGACAACAGATAGTAAAAAACAAAACAAAACCAAAAAGACATTGGCTATCCTGAGCTAAGATTTGCTGCTAATTTCTGCTCTTGGGTCCCCCAAATAAAATGGTCTTACTATTTCTCATTATATACATCTGTACGTTTGTATAAAGCTAATGAACTGACTTCATGGTGAACAGAAGAAAAAACAAGTAAGTGTAAGAGATTTCGGGGATCACAAGACACTGGTGGATATTATTATGAGACTCAGGAAAGCTGTCTTTCCCCCATGTGTTCAGGCAATGAGCAGAAGTGATGGGTGCAGTGAAGGCAGAAGCAGCTGTAACAGAAGTATAGTGGATAGCTATTTACAAATGTCTCCATTTATAAATTAGCTTGACATCAAACATGCATGATATGACTTGCCAAATAAAGACATAGTATCTTCCATGGGCATCCTATAAAATTACCTCAAATAAAAATTTAAAAAAAGATGCATATTAATATATCAATTTTTTATCAAAATACATAAACAGGAATAGAAGTTAAATTGCTAGCATTGGACAGTGAATTAATAACAGTATGTAGCTACAATGGTATAAAACAGAGATAGCGTAATACAGTGGGAAAGATAATAGGTTTAAAGTCTGTTAATCCAGGTGCAACTCAAATTCTTTATCACATTATTTTTCTAACCTTTGGAGAAGTTCCTGAATATATCTGAGTCTATGTTTCCTCATATTAGAAATGTGGATATAATAATACACATAATAAATAATAATGATGTTTATCATATAATGCTATTTAGATATATATTAGATGACTTTAATATATAAGAAAATCTTGATATTAATTATCTTTGATAAATATCAGTTCTCTTCTTTCTCCTACCCACTAGTTAGAATGCATAGCTTTAGGCAATGGGAAGTTTCATTTTTTAATTAAAATGGTATATTGATAAGGGTAGAACCTCAATTATGATCTCGCCTATGCTATAATTAGAAATCACATCTGAGAAAAAACAATAAATTATGATGAATCTTCTTAGCGCTATCATTGGTTTTAGTGTAATTGCTCATTAAGCCTTTAAAATTATTAGACCTTGTTAATTAAAAAGCCTTTCCTGAAGTGCAATGAGGATGCTTATTCATGTCAAATGATTTACAGTGAGATCCTTTCTAATTACAGATGTTAGAGCTTCATTTGCATAGTTGGAAGAGTTAGCTGCAATGTGCAGCCAGTGCTCCCCATATCGTGAAGGAGCTGCAGCCCTGTGGGAAGCCGCAGGCTGGCTGCTAATGGAACCCAGGCAGAGCCCGGACTCGCGACCCTCGGCTGCTTTGACCAAGGGCGGTCGGAACGAGGTCGCTTGAGAAAAGGACCCGTGTGGAGTCCGGACTCACGACCCTCGGGTGCTTTGACCAAGGGCGGTCGGAACGAGGTCGCTTGAGAAAAGGACCCGTGTGGAGTCCGGACTCGTGACCCTTGGCTGCTTTGACCGAGGGCGGTCGGAA
>CM052884.1:2884552-2918586 GCA_028534135.1 Potos flavus
CGTGATTTCTATATGTAAACACCTCCCTGTAGTTGTTTCCCTCATGCTATATAATCAAGTGCACTTTGGAATAAAATTAGACACTGTTTGGACATCATCCACTGTGTCCCTCCTGCTCCCACACTTTGTCTCTTGACTCTTTTTTCTTCATTCCCTTACCCTCAACCCTGGTTCGAGATTGTCGCGCCGGCCGCGACACAGCCCATCACGAAATGTGCTTTGGGAACCAAGATGAGAATTCGTAAAGACAACAGTGTTGGGCTAGTTTGGTATTAAATCTTAACTGCAAGCAACATTAGCGTTGAAAAAGAACACAGGTCTTAGAATCAAGCATTTTTGATTTTGCTACTGGAGGCATTGTATCTCCCTGCCCAGAAAGAGAGGAAAGGATGAATAAGAGAACCAGTGTTTAGTTAAGGCAAATGCTGTGCTAAGAACTATGTTAAATAATTTTCTATTTTTCAGTGTAAAAACTATAGCAGCTGGTCTCTTAGCAATTTATCTGAATCCATTATTCAGTGATGCTTTTAAGAGACTTTATATCCTCATTTATAATTTTTAATGAAAACTGCCATAGTAAATGGGGCAGTGCATACACTGACTATTGAGAACCTCTGATCTATCAAGTGCTATAAATCAGAGTGGGGAAAGAAATCAAACTTGGGTCAAATAAAAATATAAACCATATATTTTTTTTATAAACCATATTTTTTGTTTTATTTATTTTTTTCATATTTTTTGTTTTATATAAGGAAAATATAAAAAGCAAAAATAACTTTCTAGTATAATAAATGTTAGCATACTATTTATCATACTACAGAAAATGATATTTTCAAGATAATGTATATCAAAATATAGAAATATCCATTTCTTCTACTCAATATGTAACTGTCTAGGAAATATATATATATATATCTCCTCCACTGTATAGAGATGAGTAGGCACCAGAAAAAGCCTAACAGTTTTGGAAAAATGAGAAATTTTATCAGGAAAAAAAGATCTGGTCTGAACCTGAGGGCATGAATAATTTCAAGGTATGAGAAGAATCTAAATATATGTTAAAAACAATGAGTCAGTTTTATTATATGCCTTCTGAAGGATCACAGAATCATTTTGTAGTTTTCCTGACAAGAGAGCATGATCTTAATGTAGTAATGAAGAAATGATTATACAAACCAATTGAACATCAATTTTAAAACAACTGTCCTGTACTCTTCTAAAGTAACCATGTCATGAAAAACAAGAAAAGACTGAAGAATTATTCTAGTATAAAAAGAAATATGGCAGCTTCCATTTCTGCCCATGAAGGAGTAAAGGGACTGGATTTAATTTCCTGTCTTTAATAATTAGAAAACTTGACAGGGGCACCTGGGGGACTCAGTCAGTTGAGCGTCCAACTCTCGGTTTCAGTTCAGGTCATGATCTCACATCATGATATCGAGCCCTGCATCAGGCTCTACACTCAGCATGGGGTCTGTTTCAGATTCTTCCTCTCTCCCTCCTGTTCTCTCCCTGCCCCACTTGTGCACTCTTTCTCTCTCTCTGTCAAATAAATGAATAAATAAATGAAACTTTTAAAAAAAGAAAACTTGACAAAATCTATGAATCAACTATTTTCAGACATTAAATGACAGAAATCATAGGATCATGATCCCTGAAGGGAGACAAATGAGTTGAGTCTGATGACTACACTGGCTTTTTGCCTAGGGGCACATTCCTGAACAGGTAGCAGAGAGAGACATTCCAAGTAGCTCATCGTGGTCTTCTGGGTTGAGATGGAGATCAGGGGTCAGGGAGTTTGAAGCAACTGGAAGTTGCAGAGCAGAATTCTGGAGAAGAGGAAATTACGTAGGAGAAAAGCTCCATAATCCGCAGATGCATTTCTATGAATTTTGCTGAATATGAAGAAATGAGTACACTAGATGAAACTCCATGAAGTTGGAAAATAGAGTGGGAAATTGTGAGTTGAATGGTACCCGGAACTCATGTAGGAATGGAAATCATTTGATTTTTCCATCAGCCAGAGGAAAGTATCCTTGCTGACTATTTGCAGATGTTCAGTAACAGCCCCAGATGAGCCTTGCTTCAGTAGTGGGGATAATCTATCCCTAAAGTAAAGGAACTGAAAATAACTTTAATTGCTTATCAGAAAAGCCCAAAATGCTTTAAATAAAAATAACACAATCCACGAACTAATAACAAAATTTGTGATGTCTAGCATCTAATGAAAATATCACTGGACATACCAAGAAGCAGGGAAAAATGACTTTCATCAAGAGAAAAGTCAGTTAATAGGAACAGACTCAGAAATAATGCAGACAGAATTAGCAGACATGCATATTAAAATAGTAATTATAAACATTTTCAAGAATTTAAAAGAAAACATGAATAGAGCAAGGATAGTAAAGATACACACACACCAAATGAAATGGAAAATTAATAGTTTAGACTACAGAACAAACATCTGCACTTGGGGCGCCTGGGTGGCTCAGTGGGTTGGAGCCTCTGCGTTTGGCTCAGGTCATGATCTCATGATCTCAGGGTCCTGGGATTGAGCCCCGCATCTGGCTCTCTGCTCAGCGGGGAGCCTGCTTCCCCCTCTCTCTCTTTGCCTGCCTCTCTGCCTACTTATGATCTCTCTCTCTCTCTCTCTCTCTGTCAAATAAATAAATAAATAATCTTATTAAAAAGAAAACAAACAAAACAAAACAACAACAAAAAACATCTGCACTTAACAGCAGATTAGACACAGCAGAATAGATCGTCAGTAAACTTGAAGACAGAAGTAGAAAATTCCCAAAATTAAGCGCACACACAAAAAGAGACCAAAAGAGATGAACAGAATATCAGTGATCTTTAGATTAGAAATCTAAATATATGTAATAGGACTCCAAAAATGATACAGGAGAGAAAGGAACATGAAAAATATTTGAGGAAATAAAGAAATCTTTACAAGTTTGATGAAAACTGTAAACTCACAGGTCCAAGAAACTCAACAAGCTTCAAGTAGGATAAACGGGTAAAACCACAGCTAGACACATTTTCAAAAAAATTGATAAAGAGAAAATCTTAAAAATAGCAAAATGAAAAAAAAAGATATTACATAGAAAGGGACAAGGAACTACAGTAGACATTGTATAAGAAACTATGCAAATCAGAAGACAATAAACCCAGTGAAAAATACCTTTAAAAAATAATACCAAAGTATTTTTTTCTGAGATGAGAGAATTAATTTCTAGCAAGATCACACTGAAAGTTGTTAAAGAAATTTTTTAATGCAAAAATGAGTTATAAAAATGAACTTGGACAGAAGAAAGAAAAAATCAGAAATGGTGATCTATTGGTAAATATGTTTTCCCTTATTATATTTAAAATAAGTATAATTCAGTGCATTGTTAGCTTCACAACACATGTAGAAATAAACTTTACTGCAGTAATAACAGAGAATGGATCTAATATTAAATGTAAAAATATTTTAAAATACAAATATATATTCCAATTAAAAGGCAGAGATTGTCCGATTGCAGAAAAGAAGAAAAGCCAGCTCAGATATAAGATACAGCTAAATTAAAAATAAAAGGTTGGAAAAGATATACTATGCAAATGTTAATTATAAAACAGGCACAGTGGATATATTAACTTCAGACAATGTAGCCTTTAGATTAAGGCATATTGCCAGAGATAAAGAGAGCTGTTTTACAATGATAAAAGGCTCGATTTCTAAGAAAAAATAAATAACAGCACTAAATGGTATGAGCTGAATTATAGATTTCATAGCCTATGAAGAAAAACTGATAACGTGGAAAGAAATATGGATAAATTCATGATTCTATACAAAGACTGCAGTGATCCTTTTTAATAATTGATAGAATGTGTAGAAAGACAACTAGGAGAAATATAGAAGACGTGAGCAACACAATCAACCAACATAACCCAAGTGGCACTTATACAGAAGGCTTTACTAACTGCACTGCATATTCTTTTCAAATCCACATGGAACATTTACCAACCTAGACCATATCCTGGCTCTTTGAACAAGTCTCATTAAATTTAAAAAGATTGAAATCATACAGATTATATTCTCTGACCACAATAAAACTCAGCATTAAATAATAGAAGAATACTAGTGTAACACCAAATATTTGCAAATTAAAGAGTACACAGCTAAATAACCCATGGGACACAAAAGAAATCACAAGAAAAATTAGAAATATTTCATATTGAATGAAAATGAAAACAACATATCAGAATTCCTGGAATGTAGCTAAAATCGTGCTGTATGAAAATTCATGTCTTTAAATGTATTTATTAGAAAGAAGGGTCCAAAATCCATCATCTATACTTTCACCATAGGGAATTGGGAAAATAATTCAAAGAGTATAATCCACAACATTAACCACCTAAAGAAAAACCCCATGAACATATCAATTAATGAAGGAATGTAATTTGACAAAATTCAACAGAATTTTTCAGTATACTTGGAATAGACGGGAACTTCCTCAGCCTGATAATGAGCAGCTAAGAAAAACCCACAACTAACATCATACTTAATGTTAATAGACTCATGCTTTCCCCCAGGGGGATGTCCACTCTCACCATTCTTCTTCAACATCATACTAGAAGTCCTAGCCAGGAGTGTAAGGAAATTAAAGAAACAGACAAATAAGTAAACAATCAAACAAAGAAAAAACCTCAATCCAGTTTGGAAAATAAATAAAACTGTCTCTATTCACAGACAAGATGATTATTTATGTAGACTATCTCAAATAATCTAGAAATAATCTAGAAAACGTTCCTAGAACAAGTGAGTTTAGTAATATTGTAGGACACAAGATGAACACATAAAAAAGTCATACATTTCTTTAAATAAAGCAATGAAAACCTTGAAATCAAAATTTGCAAACTGCCATTTGTAATAGGCATTTAAAAAAGATAGAGGAAAGACCTATATGCTGAAAACTACAAAACACTGGTGAAAGAAATAAAAGATCTCAATAACTGAAGAGACATACCATGTAAATGGATTGGAAGTGTCAACATATGTAAGATGTTGTATTTCATATAAATATGTATAAATGTATACATATTACATATGTATCTTACAACATATGTAAGATGTTGATCTTTCAGTATTATCCCATAGACATAGATGAGATGATTCCAACATTTTATGAAAAAGGAATATAACTTGCATAGCCTAATCTATTTTTAAGAAGAAGGATAAAGTCAGAGAAATCATAGTACTCAATATTGTCTTTTTTTTTTTTTTTTAGATTTGTTCATTTATTTTACACAGAGAGAGAGAGAGCATGAGCATGGGGAGGGGCAGAGGAAGAGGGAGAGAGAATCTATTATTGGGTTGGTTTCCTAAATATTTGAAAGATAAATGAGTTATCAGGCTGAATTCTAGAGAGAGAGATCTGAGACAGAAGGAATCAAACCTTTGCCTTCTGTAGAATTTTAATTTCATGGCCCATGAGTGAATTATCACTTTGTGAATCCTCTGCAACAAAAATTTAAATCTAGGCTAACCTTACATCAGCATCTAGAAATGTTGGGTCCATCTTGTCCTACTGTCATTGCAGATTTAGATATGATAGAGATGAACAGGCCTTGGAAAGTCCACAGAGTATAATAAATCTCATTTTTCAGATGAGGAAACTGCTAATACAGCTAGTTAGAGGATAAAATGAGACAAATGCTTTGTACCATACTATGATGCCTTTAAAATATCCCATTGTTTTTTATAAGCAAGAGTTTTATTGATTAGATGAATATTTACCTATTCCCTTTCAAAATTTAATGTACTGGTTGCTTTTATTTTTTATTTTTTAATTTTTTAGTTTTTTTGAATCTGCTCTATTTTTTATTTTTTTATTGTTTTAGGTTAGCCGCCCCATAATACATCATTAGTTTCAGATGTAGTGTTCAACGATTCATTAGTTGCGTATAACACCTAGTGGTCATCACAACACATGCCCTCCTTAATACCCATCACCCAGTTACCCAATCCCCCATCCCCCTCCCTCTGTAACCGTTGGTTTGTTTCCGAGAGTCCAGAGTCTTCCATGGTTTGTCTCCCTCTGTGATTTCTCCCCCTTTAGTTTTCCCTCCCTTCCCCTGTGGTCTTCCGTGCTATTCCTTATGTTTCACATATGAGTGAAACCATGTGACAGTTAAAATATCACATTGTTAAATGCAAAATTAGTTTGCATCAGGTGAATTGCAAAATCACGTCTTAATCAAATTTGGATTACATGTACCATACTTCCTTTTATACTTGAAAATAACAATAATGAGGCCTTCTTATATTTGTATAGTATTTACAATTTATGGGAAGCTTTTTCTTTTTTAGAGTGTGTGGTGTAAACAGTGGGGGAGGGGCAGAGAGAAGGGGAGAGAGAGAATCTTTTTTTTTAAATTTTATTTATTTATTTGACACACAGAGAGATCGCAAGTAGGCAGAGAAGCAGGCAGAGAAAGAGGGGGAAGCAGGCTCCCCACTGAGCAGAGAGTCTGATGCGGGGCTCGATCCCAGGACCCTGAGATCATGACCTGAGCCGAAGGCAGAGGCTTCAACCCACTGAGCCACCCATGTGCCCTGGAGAGAGAGAATCTTAAGCAGGCTCCAAGATCATGACCTGAGCCAAAATCAAGAGTCAGATACTGAGCCACCCAGGTGCTCCATGCAATTTATGGGAAAATTTTAGGTATGCAAGCTTGCATAATGACCATTTGTAATAGGCAAGGATTGCTACAGATAAGAAAATTTAGGCTCAAAGAGAAAGTGTGACTCATCCAAATTAGAATGTTAATAAGTGCTGCTATAGGAAAACTATCTTGGGTTGTTTTATACTTAATTCCAGGCTCCTTTTGCTATATTCCTAAGCACCTCTATAATCAAGAATTAACTCTTTGATAAAAGTTGTATAACAATGTGTATCAGAATCCACTGCTTAAATGGTTCATAATGTAAGTTTTGAGATCTCTGTTAACAGTGTAGCTTATAAGATACTGAACTAGAAGCTCTAATGTGTTCAGCAGTTCTCAAACCAATTATGCTATACCAATTTAGGGACCTATGTTTGCCTTACGTATGTAGGGTGAAATGCAAGACTTTTTAATAAGTAAGGTTACTGGATCAGGTAAATTATATTCAACATTGCTATTTACTTTTTTATACTTTTAAGGTATTTTGGAAATACGCATTCTCTAAACTCTCTATTCTACTTCTACCTTCTAAATAATTACTTACATGGAATAAGAGAGGATTTGAATGTTCCTAGCACCCTCGCCAGTGCTGATCATGTGTATGGTATAGTGCTAGACACAGCACTGAATTCTAGATTTGAGCGCCCTTGAAGCTCTTTAGAGACTAGTCAGTAGACATTGCACCAACACAAACGCACGCGCGCGCGCGCACACACACACACACACACACACACACACACAGGTTTAGTGACTATACCGGCTGAGAGGAAGACTATGTAATAAACTCCATTAGGGAAGAAATAGTGTCTGTTTTGTTTCCTGTTATATTTCCAGCACAAACATGCCTGAATAAATAGCTATATTAATTGATGCAAAATGTAAAATACCCTATTGTCAGTACAGATCCTTTATGACTTTTTTAGAGGAGAGAGGAACAAAAGACAGCAGACTTCCCCAACGAATTGAATGTTATAAGAATTAAATGAGCTATGTATGTAAAATGCTTCATGTAGTTCCTGTGTATGTAGGATTGTGAAATGTAAAAACATAGGATGCCCAGTTAATTTTGAATTTCAGATTTTTCATCTGAAATTGGGCATGCCGATATTAAAAAATTATTCATATGAAATGGAAAATACACCAAAAATTATTCCTTATTTACCTAAAATTCAAATTTAAATGAGCATCCAGTATTTCCTCTGGCAACCCAGGGCAGAGGTGAAGTGCTGAGTCAATGTTCGAGAATGTTGTTGATGCTATTACCATCTTGTGATCGGAATTTTATTCCCAGCATGTGGAAGAACTAAAGTAGTAAGAGAGTCAGCCCTTTGCAGACCTTATGAAGCAATTTTCTTTGACCTACCCAGGACCTCTGACCTTGAAGTTCTCCATTGCTCTGCCTTTTGTGACAGCACATTGTTTTGATTCTCTTTTGATGCTCTTCCCATCTCTACCATACCTAGGGTCTTCTGGGTCATTGTTTTTTCTTTCTGTGAGCAGTGGCTAACTCCAGGCATTGCCTAGGGCTCAAGCTTTGTTCTTTCCTTCTTTCCTTTTGTTGCTTTCTCTTTGAGGAGCACAGCTTCTCTTATCGTCTTTGTCATCTCTTGTATATTGAGCTGTGTGTCACCTAAGCTCCCGTCCTGACTCCTCCTTGTGCCCTGAATGTCCAGCTCACTACCGAAAATGTCTTTGTGGTCCACACGAGGATTTCAGAGCCTCAGTTTACAAAACTCAACAGTTCATCACGCCTCTCAACCGCTTCTCCTTCCAATTCCCTGTGTTCGGCGATACATTGTTTTTGACTTCTCTTTCATCTTTAACATTCATAAGTCATCAGGCTCACTCCGTATTATTTCTTTGAGTAGTGGGATGAAAAAAATGCCTTTTAAAAATACAATGTAGCTATTGCTGCTTCTGCTTTTTAGATTTACCTGTGAGTTTAGGGAGAGATTGTGGGAGAGCTGACACTATTTATTTTGGGGGGAATGTGAATATCTGTACTGTGCCCTTTTATTTACAGAGGCTTTTGGGTATGGAGGGGAAGAAACAACCAAAACTATATTCTCGGGCAGTATATCTCTCGAATGAATGGGCCTTGATTTTAATGGGCTTTAGTAATGAACGTGTGGTTGTGCAGACACAGGTCCAGGGCTGAGGAGCAGGTGGAAATGTGACATTTTCTGAAAAATAAAGTGAAGGAGTTGGAGGTAATAGAGACTCAAGGGAGAAAGGAGCCCATGCTCTATGGTGGGAAGCTGGAGTTTCCAGAGAGAGGCTCCTCGTGAGGAACTGCTGGTGTCACTTTGCTGGAGAACTTGCTAGAGCATGGATGTCCCCTCATCAATTTCAACGGCTTGCTTAGCAGCCATTACTGCAGACCTGTAGCAGAGTTTGTAAAACCCAAAAATGTCTCTCTCTGTTGGTATGGGACAGGTAAAAGGAGCCCAGGGTTCTGAGGCAGGAGAGAGACTTCACTTGAAACAGAAATAGAGCCAGAAATGGAAGCCTGCTTCCTTCCTTCTAGACTGTGCACACAGACCTCTTCTGTTTGGGGTCTGTGGGCTCCGAGTCTGAAGGTTTGTTACCACTGAGCTGCATGACTCTGAGCTGGACCCCTCCGTTTCCTTTACTGCGACACAGAGAAATTGATACAGTCCACTCTTGGTTTTCAGGATTATGAGTTTCTGTACCTGATGGGAGTCCAAGAACAGCTACAGACTGCAAACTGTTTTCCGTAGTTACAGCCATGACTTTACTCTTTGTCTCCAGCAGATGGGGCCAGGGAAAGGATTTTGCCAATTTCCAAATGTTTTATGAGGTTTCTTAGAGCCAGCTACTTTATCCCAGGTTCTCATATATTCCTTGCAACAACCCTATTAAGTAGGAATTACGATCCCTGTTTCAGGGATGGGAAAATCGAGGGTTAGAGGGTTAAGTCATTTGATCAAGGCCACATGAGCTACTCAGTAGCAGAACCAAGATTAGATCAGAAGTCTTTCTGACTCCAACCTTCATCCTCCTTCTATACTGTTTCTTCCCTGGAGAAGGAAAATGCTTATTTCAGCTATGTTCCCTGGATGGAAAAGCCTAGAGCTTTTTTTAGAAATTGCAGGTGAGCTGATGATGAAGCAAATTAATCAGCAAAAAAAATGAAGTGTAGGGATTTTAGCTGAGTTGTGTGAACGCAGCAGGGAAATGCAAAGTGGCCAAAAGCAGGGGCTCCCTGTGCTTGCCTCTCTTAGCTCACGGAATTATTGCAAGAATCAAGAAAGAGAAGGGGCAAGAAAGCAGAGCGAGAAGTATATATAAAGTGATTTCCGAGAACAAGGTTTTATGACTTCAATTATTACTGTTTTGGAAATTATTCTTTGGGCTCCCATGTGTGCAGTGATTTCTTTTATAATTGAGTTTTTTAAGCCGCTGATGAACTCTCCCGGGAGAAGCACTGACTGAGTTCCTAAACCTGACAGTTGTGGGCAGGTGTAAGGCAGAGGGCAGCAGCTGGAACGCCCGGGGGAGGTTCTGTGGGGATGGGTGCCCCGCGTCCCCCAGGTCCCAGGCGGAAGGTGCACGCATTTAGCTCCACCCCCATAGGTAGCACGTTTCTTTTGCAGGTAACGACATTTTGTGGTAAGAGCCGGGGAGCTGTCACCACTGAACTCCACCCTTGTCACAATCCTGCCGTGCCTTTATCCCAGGCAGACCCAGATTGGGCAGCTCGGGGAAAAATTGGATATTGTGCAGATGCCATTTGAAAGTGTTAACTTTTTTCTTCATAAAAGTAACATTTATTTTCAAAAAGCAAAGAAATTCATACCTATCAACCGAATGGCCTGTTTTTTTCCAATTGTCATCTTTCCCCAAATTGCTGTGTGGAAAATTCGATAGATATTTTTCCTCACATTTTAATCTATTTTCTCTCCCATCATAAATATATTAATATGCTAATAGGCTAAAATAAATAGACTTAAATCCAGGAGAAGTAAATATGTATTTACTATAATTTATTATGTGTGTATAAACACGAAAACTGGACTCCTACTGTAACTTTTCTGATTTCTGTTCCCATTACTCTAGGGTGAGCATTTTTGTATGTTAGTATATATTCAGCTCTACCTCATGGTGAAAGCAATTTAAAAGGCTAATTTAGAAATAGTGGCAGAGAAAATACGCAGTAATACCTTTCAAGGGTTGGGAAATAAAAAAGGGGAAGAAAATGAGCAGGAGAAATGGCAATGACCAAACAGAATGAGTTGAACAATTGTTTCTAATACGCTCAGTTGTTTTATTTACCATGTGAAGAGCCTCAAGGACACTGAGTTCAGTAATTTTTTTTAGATGTAGTTGTTTCGCGGTTAAAGAAATCTTCATGTAAAGGTCTTAGAGAACAAGCAGTAAGAAAGAACATGTAGGAAAACGGAAAGCCAGCAATTTCTTTTGCTGGATAAGGTCTCTTGCTAGAACCGACCAATCCGTACGGGGACCAGTATAGAAATGGGATTTATTCATGTTACTGCTATTGTTTTGCCCACACTTGAATGGAAAAGCATACTGTGAGTTTTGCTATCTAAAAACAACACTGCTGGAAACATTGGGCATGTAGTGTTTCTACAAAAGAAAACTAAGAATAATTTTCTCAGAGGGAGGAGTCACGTTCTCAGACATTTTCTTGATGCTGCTGGATTCAGAATTTCTAAAAGGTCTTAAGAACAAATGTAACATTAAAAATAGTTCTTCAAGGAGGTTTCTGCGTTGGCCAACCGAAACACTCAATTCAGATGCTTTTTTACTTTCTACTCCTGGAAATAACTCCAGAGATAAGATTAATGTGATGTTGGAATTAGCCATGTGGTAGAAGTACCATTGTTCCCTCTAAATAAAGCCTCCTTGATTTTAAGTACAGGACCCACTGTTTCCTACTCTATCCTCCTTCCAGCAACTTCTTCCCCAGGCACTTCATTAATATCTAAAACCGCTCTCCAATGGAGACACTGATCACAAAGAAATGCATTCAGCTAAGAGTTTTCAGACACTTAACAGAACTAGTAGGGGGTAGAATGGACAGGAGAGGTGGATTACCAACCCAGAACTCAGCCAACCAGCCAACAGGCCAGCAAATCATCCGCGGCCCAGAGAGTACTTACACTTTACCTGCAGAGAGCAAGCTAGCGGGAGATGAATATTTAAAGAGGGAAGTCCAACAACTACTTGAAGATCAATGGTAAGATTTGGGGTTAGAGAATATTAATTCGTTTTTCTCTTGTGCTGCTGAATGTGCTGAGTAGGTTCTAAAGAGGCCTCCAGGACATCTGCCTCCTGCTATTTTCCCCTTTGTGTAGTCCCTTCCTCTCGAGTGGGGAAGGAACCTGTGACTTGCTTCCAGCTAAGAGAATACGGCAAAGGGGTCAGGCTGTATGGGATTATGTAGATTAAATAGTTATTGCATATTGGATATTGCATAAATGCCATAACTTCCAATCTGGAAGGAGACGCTTTCCTCCTTATTGGGCCTGAAGAGCAGGCTGCCATCTTGTGTACTTCCCGGTGGAAAGGGCTACCTGGCAAGGAACTGGGGGTGATCTCTGGCCAGCAAGACATGGAGACCTTCAGTCTGGCAGCCTGCAAGGAACAGAACACTGCTAATTACCACCTAAGCTTGGAAGTGGAACCTTCTCCAGTAGAGCCGCAGATGAGGACCTGTGCTGGCTGACATTTTTATTGCAGGAAATTCAACGAAGCAATCCAATCTTTGATCTATGCTGTCCCTGCTCTCCACCCCTCTTGAAGATTTTCAGTGTTATCAGTCTAGTGAATCCTTCCAGATATTTATGCATATTCAAGAAAAAATATTTTTCTTTCCTTTCTTTTTCTTAATGTTCTGTAATCCACACCATTTTGCACTTTATTAATTTTTTTGCTTCACAGCCTATGTTGTCAAGTTAAGGACTTTCTGCATCAGGGCATAAAGCGCTTCCTCATTTTTATAGCTATAGTGTTCTTTTACAGTAATCGACTCTGATGAATGCATCTCTTGTTGACAGACGTTTGGGTTGTTTCTATTCATTTGCTTTGACAGATGATGTTTCATGGGCTAAATTGGTACTTGCTCGATTGGTTCTATAGGCTACATTTTGTAGAAATGGAATTGCTGGATCAGAGATACATTTATTTGTAACTTCTGTGCATACTAATTTGCCATCGAAAGGGATGTGTCGGCTTCCACTTTCATAAGCAACGATGAGACAGGTTGTTCCCAAAGCCTTGCCAAAAAGAGTATGGATCTTTTAGATGAAGAGACAGTGACCACCTTTGGTGAAAGAACTTTCCGTATAATTTTAATTTGCATTCTTCTTATTATCTGTAAAGTAGAGCACCTTGTCATGAGTTTCTATGTGTATGGTCTTTAATGGCCTTTCATGGACTCTGACTCTTTCTCTACTAGATTTTTAGTCTTACTGATTTGTAGCATTTTTTTTTTTTTTTTTTAACCATAATTACCCCTTTGTGATATGATTTACAAAAGCAAGTTCCCCCTAAATGCTTGGCTGTCTTTCGGCTTTGTGTCTCGGTCAAGTATAAAAATTTGAATTTTGTGAATCAAACCTCAAAACTTTATTCTCTTGGCATTAAAGTCATATTACAAAGTTCTTCCCCATATTCAGATTAACAAATGTTTTCTCTCTAGATTATTCCAGTGCTGTATGGTTTCATTATAATATTTTATCTGTTTGAAATTTATGTTATAAGGTATGAAAAACAAAGCCAACTTAATTTTTGGCCAGCAGAGAGCTCAATCTCATGACTCCAAGATCATGACCTGAGCCAAAATCAAGAGTCGGATGCTAAATCGACTGAGCCACCTAGGTGCTCCCCTCATTTCAGCCTTTTTTTTTTTTTTTAAGATTTTATTTATTTTTTGACAGAGAGAGAAGATCACAAGTAGACAGAGAGGCAGGCAGAGAGAGAGGGGGAAGCAGGCTCCCCGCTGAGCAGAGAGCCCAATGCGGGGCTCCATCCCAGGACCCTGAGATCATGACCTGAGCCAAAGGCAGAGGCTTAACCCACTGAGCCACCCCGGCACCCCACATTTCAGCATTTTAAAGATAACTTTCCTTCTGTCATGGTTTCCATTATTTTGATGAGAAGTCAGCTATAATTCTTTTTTGTGTTTTTTAACCTTGACTTTAAAGTCTTTTTTTTTTTTTTTTTCTTGGTTGCCTATAAGATTTTCCTTTTACCTTTAATTCTCATGCTGATGCACCTAGGAGTGTAATCCTTCATTTATTCTGCTTGAGATTGGCTAAGCTTGACTGTGAGGTTAACATCTTTATCCTGTTCAGGAAATTCTCCGCCATTACTCCTTCATATTCTTTTGGGTCTGAGCAGTGCAAGTCTGTATGACCCAGACACATTCCCATACCACTGTTTACTCAGCAAGGTCTTTTTTTTTTTTTTTTTTAAAGGTTTTCTTTCATTTTTTTTTTTTATTTATTTGACAGAGAGAAAGGGAGAGATCACAAGCAGGCAGAGAGGCAGGCAGAGAGAGAGGGAGAAGCAGGCTCCCCACTGAGCAGAGAGCCCGATGCGGGGCTCGATCCCAGGACTCCGAGATCATGGCCTGAGCTGAAGGCAGAGGCTTTATTTAACCCACTGAGCCACTCAGGCGCCCCATCAGCAAGGTCTTGTAGAAGAGAATTGGCGTATGGAAAACACCAGCCCTGGATTTCTGCTCCCACCACACCAGACAGCGCACGGTTCTTGTGCATTAAGCTGGTCTCTGCTTGCCTCTGTGAAGGTCCGCTGCCTTCCCTGGGGCTCCTTTTCCACTCATCCATGCTTCCAGCCCCACAGAGGTAGCAGGGACTTGCATCTCTGCTCATCTACAGAAGGCTGGTTCCTTTTTATAATTTTAAAATTTTTAAAGATTTTATTTATTTATTTGAGAGAGAGAGTGAGCAGAGTAGGAGGGAGGGGCAGAGAGAGAAGCCGACCCCTTGCTAGGCAGGGAGCCCGATGCGGGACTTGATCCCAGGACCCCGGGATCATGACCTGAGCCGAATGCAGATGCTTCACCGACTGAACCCCCCAGATGCCTTTTATAATTTATCTAGACTTCTTTGTTCCCACAGACCTTCAGTGACTTTAAAGAAAAATATTTTTTCCCCCATTTATCTGCTTTTTTCTCTTTTCCCCCACAAGAATGAGGGTCTTCTTCAACATTTACATTCTAGGTGGAAATGAACCTCTCCAATTTTTTCAAAACTTTGTTGCATTTGTTTTATTTTGCATGCTTTTATTTTTTCTACACTCTTTGTCTTCTACTTTGCTTTAATTATTGATATACTTCATTGTGTCTCTCGACTTTTGTCTTCATTTCTGTGATGGTTTAATTTTTTCTTCTATTTTTTTTTTTTCCTGAGCTTTGTCAGTTCATGCTTTATCACCCATTGCTTCCCTTCTCTTTGCTTTCCCTCTGCTTTTCCTCTTCTGTATCTTAGCTCTTGAATCTTGACTCCACTTCTTTCTAAATGGCAATATTTTGTTAATTTAAAAATGTATTTTGTAAGATATGGTCAAAATTTCAACTGCTCTGTGACTATTTTTCTGCCTTTTGTCCTTTCTTTATCTGGAATTTTTTTTCTTCCTCTTAATTCTATCTTCTTGTGGGTTTATATAGATCCCATACTGTCCCCGCAACCCTTTTTTTTAAGTAGGTTCCATACCCAGCATGGAGCCCAATGCAGGGCTTGAACTCATGACCCTGGGATAAACATTTGAGCTGAGATCAAGAGTCAGATGGTTAACTGACTGAGCCACCCAGGCACCCCTGGTTCCTTTTGATTATCAATTTTTGAAATATGTGAACTTTTTTATATGTTTGCCTAAAACTTGTCCTGAGGAGGGCCAGAACTCTGTTCCAGAGTAGTTGAAATAATTGTTGATGATTTCATCCATGTGAGTTTGTTTGGAATTTACTTCTTCCCCATCCATGGATACAGGATCCGTGATATATATACATATATATACATACATATATGTTTTTTCCACAATGAAAAGCCTTTCCTCCCCCTCTGTCCCCGACACAGTGGGCTCCTACAGCTGTACTTGTGTGGGTCACGCGCTCATCTTGTTTCTCTCATCCCAGGAAGGCTCTCTGCCCCCGGGTGCTTCTCTCCTGTCACTGCCTTTCCTTTGAGAAGCTTGTTTTTCTTGTTCTTTCTGTTCCATCTTGGTTTTTTCTCTCTACTTCTTCCCACTCACATTTCTGCTCAGTCGTCCCTGTTTTTGACAGCTTCTATACCTATGTAGACTTTTAGGGTGTTAGTTTTTTCCTGTTTTCACACACACACACACACACACACACACACACACACACAAAGTGGATTAGTGATTTTGTTTTCCTCGTTGGTTTTGAATGATTTCCAAGGAAGACCAAGGGGAGGTGCGGTCTTCAAACTTGTAGTCATTTTATTGTTTATGAATGTCTTCCCTATGTCAGTTCTTTCTGTAAGGGCAGCTGTCATAATACGAATAACAAGGTATTTGCATTCTGTGCGAATCCGATCTGGGAAGGGTTCTTGACCAGGGTAGCATTTTCAATAATAAGCTCAAAATTTCTCTAGACAGTGACATAGTCGATCTCATGTATTGATTTTCATTAGTTTTGAAAAATCTCTAGATTTAGTCCAGTAACTTATCACAGTCACTCCTTTTTCATACCTCATATACCTTAGGGTAATAATCATTTTTGATTAATTTAAATATTCTGTAGAAAGCCTTTCACATGAGCCCTGGCGAACAGTTTGTGTTCAATAAATGTTAGCTTCCTATGCTATGTTCTTTGTGCTTGTCATCCCCTGACTACTTACAGTAGTCTGCTGTTAACCCTATTATCAGACCAGGACCGTGAGGAGCAGATGAGTTAAATTACCCACGCAAGGTGAGTGGCAAACCCACCTGTCAACCCCTCTCTGCTTTCCTCCACTCTCTGCTCTTACTCTCTCTTTTTAAAAAATCTATGTCATTTGGGGTCCCTGGCTGGCTCAGTTAGTTAAGCATCCAACTCTTGATTTCAGCTCAGGTCATGATCTCAGGGTAATGGGATCGAGTCCTGATTGGGTTCTGTGCTCAGTGGGGGTCTGCTTGAGATTCTCTCCTTTTCCCTCTGCTCCTCCCCCTGCTCTCTCTCTCAAATACAAAAATATTTTTTAAAAAATCTTTACATTATGATGCTTACTTTGAGAATAATTGAGAAATTACCTACTGTTTCTCTTTAAAAATGAAACCATCTTTGCTCCTTTGTGGTTTTTTTGGGCTCTTTTCCCCCCTTCTAGAACGTTATGGTAGAAAGCATCACTGTCAATGGAAATATTGTTTGTTTCCTAAGACTGTGTTCCCGCTTACATGTCCTGCACTTGGGACCTGCCTTTTTTTACAGTAACATGGCTTTGTGAACTCCTGTCTGATCTCCTTTGCATGGACCACCTTTTCCCGGGTCCCCCTTTCTCCTCTTTCACAGACCCCCTCCCACCCCCCTTTTTCCTTTCCTCGGACTCCTTTCAGCTTTCTGGTTCCTTGAAGAGGCCATGCCGCACCCGTGATCACCGTGTACAGCTCTGCTTCACTGGCGTCCTTCCGGGCAGGCACACCTTTACATGTTTCTCACGCTGGCTCGGACCCCTCGTTAGAACCAAGACTGATGAGTCGTGATGCTCGCAAAGTCCCTTCTTCACATCCTTCAGAGAAGCAGATAGCTGGAGGGGTTAGGGGTACAGGAGATTTATTGGGGCAAGTCCTGTGAAGGATAAAGGAGAACGAATGAGCAGAGAGGGGCTTCGGGACATGACCCAAATCTGAAACCCATGAAAGGAGAGACGAAGAAAAGAGTGGGTAGGAAAAGTCTCCTTCTGTGGTGCCATTCTGAGGAAGTTTTGGTCAGACCAGTGGGGAGTCCCCCAGTCACATTGGCTGCTGAGAGAATCTTGCACTGGGCAGAATGGGACGGGCCCGGGTTCCCCGCAATGGCCCCATCTCCGGCTGCAAGAAGCCTGGCAGAGGCGTGGCCCCGGGGACCACCGGGAGCGGCTCTGGGCAGCCAGTGCACCGCATTTCTTTCAGCGAGTTGTCTGGAAGGTCATCGGACTGGGTGTCTCCCTGGCTTTCATACTGCTTCTCTGTCTCTTCCAAAGTTGCTCTCACAGAAGTAGTCTGAGAGAAGAGTGAAAGAAGGGAATACGAGAAAACTCCATCGTGTCCCCTTTGTGCAACTGAAATCAACTGATTTTCAAGTGGACAGTTGCACTTAAATCCAGAGACATGGGCGCCTCTGGCCATGTTTGTGTATTTGTGTGTGTGTCCAGGAGACAGGAAAAGAGGTGCTCAGTTTGGTTTTCAGGAAGACGTTGGCCCAGTGTCCAGTGCAGAGAAGAAATGCAGAGCAGAGAATGCATTCCCTGTGCTGTTTGAGAGAAGCAGCTTCAGGAACTGATAGGGTCTTTGTCTCTTGCTTCTTGTTTTTTTGTGTTTGGTTTTTTTAAGTTTTTATTTAAATCCCAGTGTGTTAACCATAGTGTAGTATCAGTTTCAGGGGTACAATAGAGTGATCCCACACGTTCATACATCACCCGGTGCTCATTATGGCAGGTGCGCTCCTTCCTCCCCATCACCTGTTGCCCCCACCTCCCATCCCCCTCCCCTCTGGTCACCGTCAGGGTGTTCTGTGTAGCTAAGAGTCTGTTTCTTGGTTTGCCTCTCTCTCTCTCTCTCTTTTTTTTTTTTTTTTTCCCCTTTGCTTGTTTTCTACACTCAGTTAGTTGCCCTGAGTATATTGGGCAGTTGGGACAATAGGAATCTTGAGAGTCCTATAATGTTGCTTATTGGAACATTGGAATCCGTAGTCTGGGAAAGATGAGTTTTTATTTTTTAAAATTTTAAAACATTTTATTTGTTTATTTGAGAGAGAATGATAGAGCACAAGTTGAGGGGGGAGAGGCAGAGGCAGAGAGAGAAGCAGGCTCCCTGATGAGCAGAGAGCCCGATGCGGGGCTCGACCCCGGGACCCTGAGATCATGACCTGAGCTGAAGGCAGACGCTTAACTGAATGATCCCCCTCCCCCAGGTGCCCCAAAGTGGGTTTTTAAAATAGAAAAGGTATGTGTGGTTTTCAAAGATAACTCCTTTCTTTTTTCTAACTTTAAAGTATAAAATAATAAAAACTAAAGATATTTTAAAAATAGAATTGCCTCAGGAATGGTGTCATCTGCAGTGGCAGGAATTCTTTCTCAGCTGCCACCAAAAATGGGTTTCAAACAAGATGGCCTCAAGGCTCCCTCACTCCTTTCTGAGGTATAATTGACATAGAATGTTATATTGGTTTCAGGTGTGCAACATAATGATTCGATATTTTGTATACACTGAGAAGTCATCACAATAAGTCTTGTTTCCCCTGTCACCATATAAAGTTACATAACATGCGATTCAGTATTACCGACTGTAGTCACCATGCTGTGCATTACATCTGCACGACTCTTTTATGACTGGAAGTTAGTATCCCTTGACCCTTTTCTTCTGTTTTGCTCATCCCTTCAAATCCCCCACCCCTCTGGCAAACACCAGTCTGTTCTTGGCATCTGTGAGTTTTGTTTTTGTTTGTTTATTTAGGTTCCACATTTGAGTGAAATCGTATGGTATTAGTACTTCTCTGACTTATTTCACTTAACATAATACTCTCTAGCTCATCCATGTTGTTGCAAATGGCAAGACTTCATTCTTTTTAATGGCTGATTAGCATTCCATCATATATATAAACCACATCTTCCTTATCCGTCATCCATCGATGGATACTGGTTGTTTCCGTATCTTGGCTATTATGAGTAATGTTGCAATGAACATAAATGTGCATCTATCTTTTCTTTTTTTTTTAAGATTTTATTTATTTACTTGAGAGTGAGAGAGCATGAGTAGGAGGGAGGGGCAGAGGGAGAAGCAGGCTCACCACTGAGCAGGGAGCCTGATGCAGGACTCGATCCTGGGACCCTGGGATCACGACCCGAGCTGAAGGAAGACGCTTCACTGACTGAACCACCCAGGCGTCCTTGCACATATCTTTTCAAATTAGTGTTTTAATTTTCTTTGGATAAATACCCAGAATTGAAGTTTCTGGATCATATATATTTTTAATTTTTTGAGGAACCTCTATACTGTTTTCCTTAGTTGCTGCACCAGTGTGCATTCCCATCCACAGTACAGAAGGGTTTCCTTTTTCTACATCCTCACACCACTTTTTATTTCTTGTCTTTTTTTTATTATGTTATGTTAGTCACCATATAGTACACCATTAGTTTTTGATGTAGTTTCCATGATTCATTGTTTGAGTATAACACCCAGTCTTGTCTTTTTGATAACAGCCATTCTGATGGTTGTAAGATATCGCAATGTGGTTCTGATTTGCATTTCCCTGATAATTAGTGATGTTAAGTGTTTTTTCATGTACCCATAAGCCATTTGTTTATCTTCTTCGGAAAAATGTCTACTCAGACTCCACTTTTAAAAATTTTTAAATTAGATTTTTTTTGTTATTGAGTTGTATGAGCTCTTTATATATTTTGTATATTAACCCCTTATCACCTGCAAATATCATCTCCTATTCAGTAGGTTGCCTTGTCATTTTGTTGATTTTTTTTTTCCTACTGTGCAGAAGTTCCTTAGTTTGATGTTTTCCCATTTGTATATTTTTGCTTTTGTTGCCGTTGTCCTTAGAGTCAGATCAAAAAACCAACCAACCAAACAAACAAACAAAACCCTGCCAAGAGTGATGTCATGGAGCTTTCCCCCTATGTTTTTTTCTGGGAGTTTTATGATTTCTGGTCTTACGTGCAAGTCTTTAATCCATTTTGTTAATTTTTGTATATGGTCTAAGACAGTGATCCTATTTCATTCTTTCACATATGGCTTTTCAGTTTTCTGAACACTAGTTATTGAAGAGACTGTCCTTTTTCCACGGTATGCTCTTACCTCAGTTGTCATAAATTAAATGACCGTGTATGTGTAGGTATATTTCTAGACGCTATTGTTCCATTCATTTGCGTGTCTGTTTGGATTACTACAGCTTTGTAATGTAGTTTGAAGTCCTGGAGTGTGATGCCTCCAGCTTCGTCTTTTTTTCTCAAGATTGCTTTGGCTATTTGGGATCTTTTGTGGTTCCATACAAATTTTATTCTTTTTGATGCAGCTTAAGTGGGATTGTTTTTTTTTTTTTTTTTTTAATTTCTCTTCTTGATAGTTCATTGTTAGTGTATAAAAATAAAACAGTATTTGCATATTGATTTTGTATGCTGTAACTTTATTGAACTTATTATTCCTAACAGTTTTTTGGTAGAGTCTTTGTAATTTTTTGTATATATTAGATTATCTAACAGAGAATGAGTTTTACTTTTTCCTTTCCTATCTGGATGGGGAAGATAATTGGGTTAATTGGGTTATCTTTATTTTATTTTATTTTTGCTATTCAGTTGTATGAGTTCCTTATATATTTTTGAAATTAACTCCTTATCAGAAATATGGTTTGCTAGTCTTTTCTCCCATTCTGTGGGTTGTCTTTTCCCTCTGTTGATTATTACCTTTGCTGTGCAGAAGCTTATTAGTTTGATGGAGACCCACTTGTCTATTTTCATTTGTTGCCTGTGCTTTTGGAGTCATATCTGTGAAATCATTGCCAAGACCAGCGCTTTTCTTCTCCTGTGTTTTCTTCTTAGAGATTTACAGTTTTGTGTTTACATCTTTAATCCATTAAGAGTTGATTGTTTTGTTTGGTGTATAATTAGATCCAATTTCAGTCTCTAGTACCTGGATATGCAGTTTTCCCAACACCATTTGTTGAAGACAAGGAATCCCCATCGTTCCTTCCCAATTATGTGTTCTCGGCATTCTCGTTGAAGATCAGATGACTGTATATGTGTGGGCTTTTTATTCTGTTCTGTTGGTCTGTATTTTGTCTTTATGCCAATACAACGATGGTAGAAATTAAGTAAGACAAAAGCAAATGGAAAGACATTCGTGTTCACCAATTGGAAGACTTGATATTGTTAAAATGTTCCTGCTACCCAAAGTGATCTATAGATTTATTGCTGTTCCCATCAAAACCCTAATGGCAGCTTTTACAGAAATGGGAAAGAACAACCCTAAAAGTCATGTGGAAGCATGAAAGATCCAGAATGGCCAAATAAATCTTGAGAAAAAAGAACAAAGCTTGGAGGCTTCATATTTCTTGACTTCAAAATATATTTCAAAAATTTCAATATTTCAAATATTTTGAAATTTAAAAGTAAATTTCAATATATTAAAAAATGTATTTCATATAGTGTTTGAAACAGAATAGTACTGGCTATCCACTGATTCTGAAATGTACCAGAACCAGCATAATTAGTACCTAGATATTTTGTGAATATTACGCCAGAGAGATATAAGTTAAAATAATTTGCTGGAGTGTTTGTCCTAGAAACAATTTTCACTTAGGTTGATTCATTGTGTTGCTTTATTGAGATGTGATTGGACACCAGAGCATAAAGGTGAGGCCACTGTCATTTCTCCTGACTAGAAAGTGAGGAGGGAATTTGGTAGAATCCTCCAGAGAGGAATATTCTCCCATGCCCTCCTAAAGAATTCTTGTTACTTTGTGATCCTTAGAGAGTCTGACTATACCTCTACCTAGGTGTGGAATTGGGGCAAGTCATATGATTGCTTGGGCCTGGGTGTGTTCATCTCTGCATTCAAGCGAACAGGAGCGATGGGGTTGTAGCTTTAACATCTTATAATCTCGAGGCAGCAGACAGACTGACCCCCACAAGGAGGTGGCAACAAAGAGGCTGCCTGGGAAAGCAAGGAGGGGCTTCCATACGGGGGTGTCAACCATGACCCTTCCTCTGCGAGCAGGGCTGAGCACAGAGCCAGTCTCTAGGTTGACAAAAGACATCCAAAGGTATTTTTTTAAAATGCCCACACAAGATTCTCTTCCAAAGGCTTGCCAAAGTGGTCAGAAGCTGTTCATCCCCTTTAATGCCCTGGGAGGCAGAAATGAAATAAATAGGAATTAAAGAAACCTAGTGGTACATACAGCAGATTTGTATCTGTGGTTTGTGTATTTATTATTTGATCTCTCGTCCGCTTTCCTGGATCATGCTTCTGTCAGCATGATACGAATTCTAATACCAATGACACTGATACTAACGATGATAAATACTAAAATGGATGGACTATGAACCGAGTGCCGGACAGTCTTCTGAATAGAGCCCTATCGCATTGTATTGCACTTCCCTTTATCGTGCTTCACAGAGACTGTGCTTTTGACAAAGTTTTACAAGGTTCAGGACCTCAGGGGAGGAAGCGTCTGCAGACGGGGTGGAAACAGCAGGAGAACTAGAATCAGAAGTGGGGCCTGGAGACAGGGCTGATCGACTGCCATGTCATGATTAAACTCGAGTGGGGGAGAATTTGCTTCTTATGGACGAGCAGAGACAGTGGTTTCACGGGATGGAGTGTAGTGCTGCTGAAAATACAGTGAAGATTGTTGAAACGACAGCAAAGCATTGGGAGTCTGGCAAACTCAGAGTTGATAAAGCAATGGCAGATTTGAAAGAACTGAGTCCAATTTTGAAAGCAGCTTGGCGGTAGGTGAAATGCTATCAAACAGCACTGTGTGCTACAGAGAAATCGTGGGTGAGTGCCAACCAATATGACCGATTTCACTGTTGTCTTATTTTAAGAAATTGCCGCGGCCGCCCCAGCCTTCAGCGGTCACCACCCCCGAGTTGGCAGCCCCCAGCACTGAGGCAGGACCTCCACCAGCAAGGAGATCATGCCTTACTGAAAGCTCAGATGACGCGTAACAGCTTTTAGCAATCAAGGATTTTTATATTATGGTATATGTACATTGTTTTTTTTGTTCGTATATTGTTTTTATTTACTTAATAGACCATTACACACTTCATACACTACAGTATAGTGTAAGACTGACTTTTATATGAACTGGGAAACCAAGAACGTTGTTTGATTTGCTTCATTGGAACAGTCGCTTTATTGCAGTGGTGTGGCACTGAGCCAAAATACCCCCAAGGTGTGCCTTCCCTTTCCATGAATGATCTCCGTTAATCCCCACCATGGCCCCGTGAGATAGATACTTCACTTGTTTTAGAGATGAGGAAACGTGAAGGCAGAGAGTTTGGGCACTCGGACAAGGTCAAGCTTCTAGCAAGCATGAGTTAGACCTCAGTCGTGTGCCTCTCGAGCCCACGCGCCTCATCGCTTTGCCCTGCTTTCTCCCTGAGCGACTCCAGGCTACTGGGTTGGCGTCATTTAGCTTCTTAGTTTCTGTGCTTACATGTGACCCAGTTCCCCGTTTCTGTTGATGCCTGTAGCCTGCTATTTCTGCCTTTGCAAACTGTCCTTTCTCGCAGCACACCTGTGCCTGCCGTGTTTGGCCCGGTCCTGCTCTCCTGCCGTCTTTAACATGGCAGAGCTTGAGTTACAAAGATGGCAGATGCTCGGTCCGTTACTTACCTGTGGCCGCTGTAACCCAGGACCACAAACCACATGGCTGAAAACCTCGGAAATGCTTTTTCTCCCATGTAGGAGGGCCGGAAGTCTGAAATCAAGGTGTCCAATAGAGCTGTGCTCCTCCAGAGGCTCCAGGGGGGATCCAGTCTTGGCCTCTCCCAGCTTCCGGTGGCCGTCAGCGTTCCTTGACCTTGACTTCAATCTCTGCCTCCGTGGTTATGTTGTGTCTTTCTCTTCCGTCAAATTTCCTTCTACCTCACTCTTCGAAGGACAAGTGTCCCACCACAATAATCCAGGATAGAGGATGCTTCTTGAAACCCTTAATTTAATCATATAGGGTAATTTCATTCTTTTACCATATAAGGTACACCGTTCAACCCACTATCCATGGTAAGACAGCAGTCACTCTTCTGCCTAATTGCTAATTGATTCCTGAACTCCGATAAAGCTGGTACCTCTCCCAAGTATGGCATTCTAGGCAGCTACTGTGGATGGGCTGGTACTTGCTTTGGAGGTAAAAGCAGTGCGTTATTCATAAGATGATATGTAGAGCCCCTCTCAACCCTTGTAATTGCTTCTCTGGTGCTCTGTGCAAACTGGCAGCCAACCCCAGGTTTCAGTATTGTACCTAGAAGGGGTCCAAGGGCTTCATTTCTCTTGGCTGTTGGCGGGAGATAAAAACGATGTGAAGATTTTAATCATTGCTGAGGCCAAAAATATTTTTTGCATGTTGCTAGAAGCTTCTTTTCTGAATTTGACAAAAGAATAACAGTGTCTTCTTGAGTGCATTCCATGCTGTTACTCTAGATTATCAGGCTATAAGGATCCCCAAACCTGCCCGAGGTTGTAGTCACACTATTTATAATCTGGATAGTTCCATAAAAACAGACTAGTAGCTGCTAAAAAACAGAGATCATAAGTGTAAAAAGTTGTATTTGACAATTTACTTTGGGTCCTCATTTCCATCATCTTTCCTTTTGTAGTGTTTTCACTGATGTGGTATTGATTTTAGTTTCTTCTTTTTATTTTTATTTTCTTTTTTTTTAAAAGATTTTATTTATTTATTTGACAGAGAGAGAAATCACAAGCAGGCGGAGCAGCAGGCAGAGGGAGAGGGGGAAGCAGGCTCCCTGCGAGTGCAGGGCTCGATCCCAGGGCCCCGGGATCATGACCTGAGCAGAAGGCAGATGTCCAACCAACTGAACTATCCCAGGCACCCCAGTTTCTTGTTTTCAGTTGAAAAAAATTTCATAGACAATGTTTGGATACTAGGTAGATTGTTGGAGGGCAGGGTACGTGGTGCGATAGGTGAGTATTCAAACAGATGCGAGTGGAGTCTCGATCCTTCTGCCTGACCCTGGGCAAATGGAATTTGTCGAGCTTACTGTGGCAGGTTGCGGTGAGGGCCAGAGATGCCATCAATAAACCCCCAGAACACAGTTTGTTGCATGAGTGAGTGAACACTCTCTAGGTTCTCTAGAGTAAAAGGAAGATAAAAATTTTTTTTGACTTTGCAGCACTGAGTGTTTTACAAATAGAGACACCTACATTTCCATGGTCAATGACAGAAAGTGAACGTAGGGGAAAGCTTATCAGCCCGGTGCTGTTTGAACACCAACAAAGCTGGAGTCGCGGTGCCCTGTGATTAAACAGCACCGTCGCCGGGGACGAACAATTCTGAGAGGATCATTGTGCAAAGGTGAGATATTTTTGGAAACAGAAATGGAGGAAAACTCATTCAGTTAAAATGACTTTCCTTCTATAGGCATTTCATCGCTAGTGGGACAGTTTGTCCTGTTGGTCGCTGGCTGGTGTGGTGATTTTGGCTGAAGCATTAGTGTTCCCGTGTTGACTGGCTTAGAACTAGAACACTCACCTGTGGGAGGTGACCAGAAAACCCCGAGTACGTGTCTATAAATCTGTGGCCCTTTAAAGGACAGTGTAATGTTTGAACACACGTGGTTTCCTTCTGAGCTCCTATCGTTCTACTGTATTTTCTCATCTCTAAGTTTTGCATTGTATGATATTATTTCTGTTCCTACTTTCATGTTCCCCCCTATGTGTTATCAGAAGGGACACTCAAATGAAGAGCAAAGCTGCATACCTATTTTATTCGGCCTCTGCAAACTCTTTAAGCTCTATGAGAGCACTTAGGAGATACTAACTACGAACGCCGAGCACATGGGTGTTCTCCCTTAATGGAAAATAAGGCGGCGTTGTGCCTGGGAGGAGGTGCGAAGCCGTGTCTAGAAAGACCCTGGGGCTCTGAAGCCCACAGACCTGGATTCAGACTTTGGCTTTTCCACTTCCGTTGCTTTTTGACCTTGAGATAGCCACTTGACCTCTGAGTTTTTATTTCTTTATTTTACAAGTAATTATTATAATATATATATATTGACAGAGTTGTTTTGGAAGGAACCAGCTGGTATTGTGTTTGACCCACGGCAGGTGCATAGTCTCTAAATTCCTTTCTTCTCCTCCGTTTTGAATGGAAACTCATCCCCTCCCCAAACACATAGTCCTCAAACAAATAAATTGAAGCCAAACTAAACCAACCAAATGACCCCGTATAGATATTCAGATCTTGCTCTCTTCACCTCTCCATGATTTTTAGAAAAAATTTTAAACAAAGGTTGCGTTTCCTTTCATAAAAGAAAAGGAAAAAAAAAAAAAGAGCAGGACAAGGAGCAATAATTTGATCAGGTGTCGGGACTGTTTGGCTCTATTCTTCAGTGGGACATCCTGCTTTCCACAAGGCACACTCTGTTTGTATGTTCCTCCTTCAGTTTGCTTTAGAGGTGTCATTTGCATAATTTTATATCCAGGGGATAGATGAGCTACAGTGAGTCATTTTAGCCTTATGATGCAATCCCTCATTCACCACATATTCAAAATATTTATTGAAGAAATCGAATTGCTGAAACAAATAGACTGAGTTAATTTCCTGTAATTGAAACTAGAGCCTTTGTAAACGGGGTGCTTGCTTTGTTTTTGTTCTCACTGACTCCTTCCTGCTTAGTCCCAGCGGGACATACATGTAGGACATGTGGGACATGTAGGGCGGCTTCACGCTCTACAATGTGAGGTTGGTGAATATTACATTCTAAAAGAAAATCTGAATGTTGGATTATATCCCAAACCAGAAAAAGGGCTGATCAACTTCTGTAGATGAGTTTCAGGGCTGTGTTTGGAGGGATTTCTTGAAATATATTGTCCACATTCTGATTGAGAACTCAGAGTGCCTTATCATGTATCCTTAAGCAACATCGTTGCTCTAAAGGGTATAAAAGTAGCTCTTATCCAGAGAGTAAGCATAATAATATCTTATTTTTAGAGAGAAAATGTTCTCAAGAAAATTGGGATTTAAACAAGTTTAGTACTGTCCGTTAAGACAATGTGAAAGCAACTCAGCTCAGCTCAGCATTTGCTAAGCCCCTGCTGTATGTCAGATATCTTAAAAGCACTGGAAAACAAAGATGAATAATACACAAACACGTTTTTTGAAAACCAGTAAGAGAGGGAAAGAACCCTCCTCATCTTTCCGATTATAAAGTATTCCTCAGCGTATCCAAATAGTCGATAAGGGGTTTCTCTTTATAGGGGCAGTTAGGCCAATAAATGCAGAATAAGTGATAATTGGGTCAGAAGGTCACATTTTACAATGCTGCTATGAACTCGGTTATGCCTCCCCCAGATTCTTAGGTTGAAGCCCTGTCCCCCAGTGTGACTGTATTTGGAGATATATATATGAAGTCCTAGGATAGAGCGCTAATCTGACAAACTGGGGCCCCTATAAGAAGAGAAAGAGACCCTGGAGCTCGCTTGCTCTTTCTGCTACGTGAGGACACAGCGAGGAGGTAGCCTTCTGTAAGCTGCAGATGGAGTTCTGACCGGGAACCAGACTGGCTGCAACCTTGCCTCCCGGACTTGCCAGCCTCCAGAACTGTGGGAAGAGACATTTCTGTGGTTGAAGCCACTGGGTCAATGGTATTTTGCTATGGCAGCCCTAGCAGAAAAACCCAACTGCCTAGAGAAGTAACAATTCTAAGCAGCAATCGTCTACAACTGCTAATATCACAGAGAGAGGACCAAAAAATAAATGTCTCCTAACGGAGATAGACATTACTGCCTTTGAAGTCGTATTGCCAGAAATTCTATCCTGTTTCTAGTAAGTTTCTAGAACTAATTTATAACAATACAAGGGGTCAGGGAATGTTTTATATGACAACATGGTGATAAAGTTAGCGGAAGCCTGCCTCTTCAAGGTGGATAAGCCAGTTTCTTCAACACATCCATTACAGGGAAGGAAAAAGAATAGGAGGGAAAAGAAACTCTGTAGTTTAAACAAGAGACCTATCTACCGACTGCGGTTTATGGGCTTTGTGACAATCCCCATTAATGAGCACACGGTACAAAATGTTTCTGAAACGGGGAAATGTGAGTACCACCTGGACATTTCCTGAAATCAGTGAATTACGTAATTACTAGCAGGGATAATGGAATTGTGATTATATTTTACAAAGATAACTGTCTTTTAAAGATATGTGTTGACGTATTTGTGGCTGGAAATTGATACCGATATCCAGGAATGGTTTCAAAATAATCCAGAGGAGGGGAAAGTATGTAGGAAAATAGAGGAAGCACAATGGTCTTGAGTGGATGGTGGTTCGAGGAGGGTGATGGGAGAGCAGGCATTCATGATGTACTTCTCTCTACTTATTTGCAAATGTTTGGAACTTTCCATAACAAATACCTTAATAGAAAGTTAGAAAATGCGCAAAACCCCCATCTTGCCCTGAAGGATCTCAGAATGTATTAAGATGGACATGTATGCATGCAGATCATCGTGATAACAGGAGAAGGACAAGGAAAGGAGAGACAATCAAGCCTCTGGGCTGTTCGTTATTAGAATTTCAGTGTTTTTCCGCGAGAAGCAATGTGTTCTGCCTGTTGATTTGTGCTTTTACCACCTAGAGGCAAATTCATAAAGACATGAATTTTCTTTGAAAAATTTACTTGGCTATTTTCCATGGGCTTCAGACCTGCTGAAAGATAGTTTTTTCTCTCCTTCCTCTTCATTCTTGGCTAGTAAACGATGCTGATTAAGAGTCCACACAGCAATGGCGGCTTCTCCATGAAATTGTTGATTAAGTATAACATTTGGCATTTTATGGTGACATAACTGTATTTCATTATGCCGAATGAATGGGGGTTTGCTAAATCTCCTGTCATTTAACCTGACCAAGCCCTGTTTTCTTCATCTGTAAAATTAAAATGCTAACGATATCAGAATCTCTTGAATGCAAATGTGATAGATGTTAATGCCTCTGTCTCCAAAAGGATCGTTTGTTGCAAACAGACGGTATACTCTGGCTCTTTTAGGAAGGAAGAAGCAAATTTTAAACAGATATCAGGCAGTCACAGAATATGTTGATGGGTCAAGAGAAACAGGCTGGAAGCTAAGCCGAGCTTTGGAAATCAAGCGTCAGAACCAGCAAGGTAACAAACTGGATGGCCGTCGCTGCTCTTCCTGGTGCCCTGGAGGCCCAGGCCCTGAGTCCGCCAATGGGACATAGATGAGGACATCTCCTTCACTGTCCCCTGTCACTGGTATCAGAGGGATGATGCCCCCTCCAAGCCTCTTTCTTTAGGCTGCTCGCTCACAACTTGCCATCCTATATGGGTGTTTATGACAGGTGAAAGCTAGGTGTCATGCCTTTGTCCTGCAATGGGACCGGGGAACCAAGTGATCCGGATTCCATCTTCGGGGCAGAATGGGGTATAGGATGCTGGATTCCTTCTTACAGACAGCCCCACTTCGCAGAGGAGCAAATGGAGGTTCAAAGAGATTCATTTGCCCTTGGTTGGTTAGAGGCAGATCCAGGACCTGGACCTCTGTCTGACTGACCCCCAGCTCTGGATGGGAAATCCCTATATGATGCTCTCTCTCTGGAGGCGCTTCCATGTTCTTAAATCCTGTTTCCTTTCCTGCCATCTTGCCCTCAGAGCTGCTAAGCGTCTTCCCCTATGAACTCTTGGTTAGTGCTATTCGTTCCCAGCTAAGCCCACCCAGCAGCCCGCCTACCCCACAGAAGAGGTTTGGGAAGGTGGGTTAGAGAAGCACCTAGACTCCCCTGAGGCTCTAGTGCCCAGCCTGTGAGGAAAACCACTCCAGTGTCCGAGACTTCCCATCGAGATCATCCATATGGAACCCTTCCTGAGTTTCCCGCTCTCTCACAGAGGAAGAGCGCAGGCGGGGAACGCCGTGCGGAGACAGGAACGGAGCCACACTCATTCTGACCCGATTTCGAATCCTGACGTTGTCGCTGACAGGCAGTGATTGAATCTCTCTGCACCTCACTTCTGTCATCTGGAAAATGCACCCTGCTTTCAGAGTTACGGCGCCTACGGTCCCTGGAACATTCGGATAGGGCCACCCCCTCCCCCCATGCGTGTTAGCCCATCCTGTAGGAAGCGGAGTCCAAACCCAGCTTCCCTGTGAGCACTTTCCTGAAGCCGCCGGCTGCCTGAGCAGCAGGAGCAGGCGCATGAGGCAGGAGGGAGGGAAAGCCAGCCCGGGAGATGTGGTATCAAGCCAGCCAGAGCTTCTCAAAAGCACGCAGCTCAGCGCTCAGCCCCCCAGGACATCTCTGGAGAGACCTTCCAGAGTTACCCTCAGAACAATTTTTCCAGGAAAAGAACAGCAAGCAGTTTATTAGCTGGATTCTTGCCAGCTCCTATTGCTTATTGATCAAAATCTGCCACCTGAGACATTAACTGGCTTGTGCCCCTGGGATGTGTGATGGGATCCCTCTGGGCAGCCCCTGGAGAAGTCTGGGTGGAACCCGGGGCGGGGGGTGGGCAGAGCTACGGAGTCTTCTTGAGACGATGCCAGAGCCCCACTCCCACCTCAGAAGGGGGAACGTGCAGAGACAATGGGGACCGGAGGTCTGGCGACAGTGTCACTGTTTGCCTTGTGTTCACAGGAAAAATGTGAGCCCTTATCCCCCAGCTCTGTCAGAGAAGTGAGGCCCAGGGCCAGGATCTAGGGGACAGGCAGAGCTGAGCACATCAGGCTGGTGTCAGCTGGGTCAGAGACACTGCTCAGGGGACAGGCTCTCTTTGGGGTCATGGCGGAGAGCAGCAGCACTGATCCACCACTGAAAACCCTTTCCCGGTCATTCCTGCTGTTAGGGCGCAGGGCGGCTGGAATCTGGGCTGTGCTCAAGAGAGGCACCCCATCCTGGGTCCTGACTCAGGAGTTATGATTTGAAGAGTCAGGGGCTGCTCAGAAGCCATTCTGGTGGGGAGAGGGAGGCAGAGAATCTACAGCAACTTCTAGGAGCCCTAATGGCAGGCGTTCAGGGGAAGAGGCACCTGTGCGCAGTGTGGGCAGTATTTTCACGGGATGGACCAATTTTGTTGTGAATTTTGGATACCATTCCTAACATTTGCACATTCCAGGTCTGGTCCTCCCAGCCTCCCTGGAGATTCTGTGAGCTTTTCATATCATGGGACACAGTGCCTTTATGTTTAAATTAGCCTGGGTTCTTGTATCTAAAAACCCGAGGACCACGTGATGACAGGAAGATAGGGATGAGTGGCGAGGTCATATTTTGGAAATGTTAACCATTTTCCCCCCATTTGCTGTGTGCATGTCATTGTATGCTTAACTCTTCTGGGCAGGGATTTGATAGGATGAAATCACAAAGGAAAAAAATGTCAATTTCTGGCCTCCAAAGGCTGGTGACCTTGGGGAGGATAACAACAAAGCTCCAGCAGACAAAATATTTGAGGGATATCATGAGAATGAGAGCTGAGTTTCTCTCCTCCTTCCTGCTCCCAGAACTCTTTCTGCAGGATAAGGAGAGGAAGGAAATACTAGAAACCCTTCAAGCCTCCAGAGAGGGTATCTCTGCCATTTCCAGAGAAAGGGCTCTCAAGGCAGACATGAACTTGAGCTACATGGATGCGCTGTACTCTGGCTAGTTGGCGAGAGGAAGTCGAGGGGCCTCGGGCAATGGTGTGTTCTGGAGGGAGAGAAGCCTTAATGCTGCTTGGGAATCTCAGACACTGAATCCTGCTAAGGGCATGAAATCAATGATGTGCTTGCTTGAGGGAAAAAACCCCAGCCACTCTGATGAGCAGCCTATCCTTTTTGTCCCGTGGGTTTGTACAAGACGATCGCAACAGGCATCTGCTGCCATACCCCATTTCTCAATTACACTAATCTGGAGGTGAGCGTGAATGAGCCTTTAGGGTAAAACCTGTACCCTTGACCTGGCTTCCCTGAGAATACCAGCCTGACCCCACCCTGCATGGGATCCAGGAGATAATGGACTTCTGAGACAGGAGGAAAGACCCCGTTTTGTTCCATACTGCCAACTCGACTTATATTCCAATCTTCACTCGGAGAAGCTTGTCATAATATTGTCTATAGTTATGAAGGCAGAATGCTTAATTTTGGCATAAAGCAAGCTGTGAGTGTTGGCTTTTGTGCCCTGATGTGGGCTGTTGCCTAGAATTTAAGGAGCGTTTATAATTTAGAGTCACACAAGGAAGTTGGTTATTCTTGTTTTTTAAGAATCAGTGAACTTTATGCACCCTATGTAGATCTGTTTGGGATTGAAGAAAAGAAATGTTCCTCAGTTTACCTCATCTAGTGTAACACTGAGGCTCCATAGAAAAAAATGGCAAACAGGTTCTTTTCTTTAAATATTTTAAATTTAAACTTTAAATTATTTTAATCAAACTTAAAATTTTTCGGCCATTTTTATTATTCGAATTTAATTTTACCCCTGTAATGGGACCTTTTTTGATGTTATTAAAAAAGGGGATATTTACTTTGAAGGCAGAATGGATAGTAGAAAGATCATATGGAACCGTGGTTAATTTTCTTTGGAGTGGCAACGTTATTATAGTTACATATGAAGATGTCCTGAGGACATCCAGGCTGAAGTATTCATGAGGTCTCATGCTGTCTGCAGGTGATTTTCAAATGTTTCGATAAGGAAAATGCATAGAAGGAGTGAAAAAGATTAAGTAAATGTGGTAAATGATAATTCTTAAATGTAGGCAGAGGATATGTGCACATTTATTGTAGTATTCTTTCAAATTTGAATATTACTATATTGAAGACTTTGAAAACTATTTAATTGAAGTAATGGAGGTCGAGGGCCATTGCACATGATTTTCTTGGAATTCAGTATTAAAAAGTTTCTGGACCTTCTGGCTTTCTGATACCTGTGCTGAGCTCTTCTATTACTATCTCATTTAATCTCCATGAGTACCTTACATATATCTCCCCAAACCCCTACCAACTTAAAATGTAGGGGTATCAGCTCCATTTATTTTATTTATTTTTATTTTATTAACATATAAGGTATTCTTTGCTTCAGGGGTACAGGTCTGTGATTCATCAATCTTACACAATTCACAGCACTCACCATAGCACATACCCTCCCCAGTGCCCATCACCCAGCCACCCCGTCCCTCACCTCACCCCCCAGCAACCCTCAGTTTGTTTCCTGAGATTAAGAGTCTCTTATGGTTTGTCTCCCTCCCCCCCGTCCCATCTTATTTCATTCTTCCCTTTCTTTTCCTCCCATGACCCCCCGCCCTGCCTCTCAAATTCCTCATATCAGTGAGATCATATGATAATTGTCTTTCTCTGATTGACGTATTTCGCTTAGCATAATACCCTCTACTTCCATCCACCTCGTTGCAAATGGTAAGATTTCATTTTTTTGATGGCTGCATAGTATTCCATT
>CM052884.1:2919086-2937437 GCA_028534135.1 Potos flavus
GGAAGTGACGAGGTGTAGGACACCTGCTGCTTCTAGCCCTTTGTTTCTGAACGCACGCATTCTTTCTGTTGAAGGCACAGCACGACAGAAAGGTCTTTGATTCAATGCATATATTGCATGGGGGAGATGGTTCTATGCTTGCAGAATATTGCCTCCAAAATGGCACAGCCCCTATGCTTTGCACAGGAGGTCCCTACGGTGGCTGACAGTTTCTGGGGAGCGCTGTATGCGATACAACCAGTGAATCCGAGGATTACGGGCTCACTCTCGTACCTCCTTTTGCTGTGAGGTGGGTCCTGGTCTGACGAGATGTTATTTGGGATGCTGTGTCAGTGGGTAAACAGTCCATAAGCTTTAGGACCGTGGTAGTGGCTGAAGCCCAGAGAGCAGAAAAGGCCAACCTATAACTGAAAGAAAATTAAGAAAATTCAGTTTTCTCTTTTGGAAATACAGTGCTGGCTTTTGCAAGCATGGGACGGGCCACTAGGTGGCCACAAACTGGTTCATTGTTCTCGAGGAATGGTAGCCTACTGAGGACTCTGTGTCAGTAAGTATGGTTTGCGGGTTGGACATTAGGCAGCTGGAGAAACTCGGTAAGATTGCAAAAGCAGGAGTCCATGTGTTATATCCATCTCTGTTGCCATGGAGACTTTGTTCATCTGCTCACTGTGCCATTGCTGGTGTGGCCAGTGATAGAAGCTGGATGACATCAACGGGCTGAAACATTTGTCGACTTGGCCATTGAGCACCTTTTCCATGGTCATTGCTTTCTGGAAGCCATTACTTGTTATACTGAGACCTTCACGCTTTCTGCTCAACCCACTGTGTCCGTCCACATGTATCTACCCCGGACCTCCTTGTCCCTCATTGTCTTGTCTCTTTCCTTTCAGGTCCCTGACCAGCAGACCAGGCTATCTGCCACTACTCCCGAGTTAGTATACTCCAACCTGGGGCCATTTCTCTTTCCACATAAAGTGGATTACTAGTTATACCACTGAAAACTCTACCCAGCAGGAGGAGGTTTTTTCTCATTATTGTCTTTCAAATCTATCCCTGAATCTAGCACCTGCCTATCAAATCTACACACTTGTAAACTGATCTCACACTTTTTGTTCTTCCTTCATCCGGTTGTAGGGTGTCCCATATAGCCATAGGAATAAGCTGGAGAAACGGATGGGTGCCAGTGGGCTGTGGACTGGTGGTGCTGCTCCTGCTTGATCTGAGATGGACCCCTTCCAAAGTAAGATAGATTTCTGGTGGGTCTGCTCCACTTTTTGACCTTGTTGGTCTGATAGGATCCAATTCGTGATAGCCCATTCCAGTTACCTGGTCCCTCGGTTTCCCATAGTCAGGTGCTCCATCTCAGTCAGGTTCCAGGAAGCACCATGCCTGGTGGATGTTTTGGGTTCTGGAGGCAGCATGGCATTGAGAGTCTCAGTGGTGGGAGGCCCCCTGGGAAGTGGGTCATGCCACTAGCAGCACAGAATTATACACATTTTGAGAAATAACTCCTAGAGCACTCCTGGGCTAGGCACTCCAGCGCAGCGTTGAACAGGAGAGGCAGTGATAAGCCCACTTGACTTGTTTCTGTTCTAAAAGGGAAAATGCTCAATATTTCACCATGGAGTATGTTTTCCTGCAGGTGTTTTGATAGATACTCTTAGTCAATTAAAGGTAGTTCCTTCCATTTTTCATTTGCTAAGAGTTTTTTAAAAAAAGTTATTCGTTAATTTTGGTTTTTATCAAATGTTTTTTGGGCATCTATTAAAATGATAATTTTTTTCTTTAATCTGTTAACACGAAGAATTTCAACAATTTATTTTTGATATTAAGTCACAAACATGCATTTCTAGAATAATTCTTACGTGATCATGAAGTATTATCTATTTTACACCTTACTGGTTTTGCTTTAACACTTGATTGAGGGTTTTTGCAACATCGTTCTTAGGCAGTATAAGGCTATATACTGTCCAAAACCCACTCTTCTTTGCTCCTGAGATAAACTGCATACATGACACTCCTCTTCTGCAGTCTCTCTATTGTGGGTACCATCTTTCTTCTCTATTGATCGCCCCACAGGTATGTTCTCAAACCACTAGCCTCAAAATGCTAGCCTCAAAAATGAATTGGAAGAGATCCTACTTTTCTGTTCTCTGGAATTATTTTGGCAAGATTACAATATTTGCTTCTTGAGTGTGTTTAAATATTCAGTGTGAAGCCACCTGAATTTAAAATTTTCTTATACAAAGATGTTCTTCTACTGACTCAATTTCTTTAAGAGTTCTAAGACAATTTAAGTACTTTTGTTTCTTGAGTTGGTTTTTATGAGTCACATTTTTTCTGATAATTTATTTAACCTAACTTTTCAAATTTATTGGTAGAAATTCCTCTGATTAGCTTTTCAATGTTTGTAGAACTTAATGTAATGTTCTCCTTTTCATGGACTCGAGCTGGTTATTTTTATTTTATTTACTTAGGAGGTTACTTACCTGTAAAAAATTGTTTAGGAGCACCTCAGTGGCTCAGTCAGTTAAGCATCTTACTCTTGATTTCGGCTGAGGTCATGGTATCAGGGTGCTAGGTTCGAGCCCTGCCTCCGGGCTCAGCAGGGAGTCTGAGTGAGGATTCCCTCTCTCCCTCTCCTTCTGCCCCTCCCCCCACTCATACAAGCTCTTTCTCTAAAATAAATAATCTTAAAGAAAAAAAGATTGTTTAATGACACATAAAGTTTTACACAGAAATACTAATTTGCATGATATGTACTGCCTTGGTGCAATGCATTTGAACTCTGCCCAAGGTTAGAATTCAGAGACATACTAACTAATGGGTCTTAAAAGGAAGCTGGATTGAAGAGACAGATAAAGAGGACACAAAGTGAAGAAGACATATGTCACAGTTTGGGTAGGCTGGCTGAGCTCAGCGTGTGGGATGGACATGAGTTAATCAGGCTCACAGAAACTACACCAGTAACTTGAATGGGGAAAGCTTGCTATCAAGAATTATTTATGCAAACGATGGTTAACTTTAAAAAGGTGGAAAAGAATTGTCAGGTATAATAAAGATGGCAAGTGCAGAAAGCAGCTACCGCCCATAGAAATGAGATAGACAAAGATGGTACTTACAGAGAGGATGACCCCGCAAAGCTGAGACCTCTCAGCAGAGCGTGTGGCTACTGTTGCAGAAACATGCCACCTGCCTCTCTGGGGAGGAAGGAGCTTGTTGGGTTCTTTCCGTGCAGAAGTGTGAAAGCCACCCCTGCTTTCTTGACTTGTACTGGAACCAACTCAATGACGACCCATTCAACTGGCAGCCACGAAATAAAAGGAGGGAAAACCCTTTTTCCCCTCCTCCCTGCAGGTGCGCACACGTTCTCTCTCTCTCTCTCTCTCTCTCTCTCTCTCTCTCTCTCTCGGCCCCTAGTGGCAGAACCTAGCATTGCCCCAACTGGCAAAGGAAATGGACTTGGCTGGCTGAGCTCCAGAATCACAAAAAAGGGTGGGTTTTAGAGCTGAGAGGCAATAACTTAATGACACGGTTCACACACAGTTTGAAGCTGCACCTGACTAGCCACCTACTCCATTCTGCAACCTTCTCATCCTGGATTACTTGTGCGGTCTGGAAAGGAGGAGGCTATTACATAAGAAAACAAAAAGAAAATGACGTTCCGGGAGATCTGAAGGTTCTCCCGAAAGACACACTTTTGGAACAGGTGGTCACATGACACAGTAAAGCCCCTTCGGCCAGGAGCCAATGGAGCAGGAGGGATTTGTACGAGATGGGCAACCACGCGCACAGCAACAATGGCACGGAAAAGGTATGGTCTAGGAGAGGCTGTCCATGGTTGAAGAAGGTAACCGTGGGGCCACACGGTGACAGTAGTCAACGGAGCAGGAAGAGGCAGCCCAGGGCAGAGACCGCAGAGCAGCAGGTAGCCGCTCTGATCTGCTGAGACCACATCCTCCGAGGGGTCATGCATGGACCATGCCTGCCATATTCATCCCACAGCCCTGCTCCCTCCCTGTGCATTCTGTCACGCCTGCTCTGAGCCCTCCTGCCATACTGGGCTGTAGCGAATTCAATTTCAATTACTTCTGTAGTGTTTCTTTCCACAAGGTCTTAAACTCAGGCTTCTACTGTATCACAGAAATGTTGTCTGTCCATTGAAGTCAACTATCTTTGGGTTTCTCCTTCTGCTACTTGATGTTGCTCTAAGATTCTGGTTCTTAAGCTCTGGGGGAAGATCCTGCTGTGGGAATGCTCAGATAGCCTGGTCCGAGGGACATGCTGTTGGCTGCAGACTCCCCTCTAGGTTGTATACCGTTGTGGCTCATCTATCGGCATAGGGTCCAACCTCTATACTCTCTATAGTCGACCCTCACTTAGGATGTAGGTGCTAAGTGCGAGTTGGGTTCTATGTGTCACCACTTCCTGGAATCTGGTAGTAAAAGAAGAGACCCCAGTAAATTTCATGCACCTTCTCAGATTAACTCATATATCGACTTAGACTTCTTTCCACCTTCAGAACGTTGGGCAGTGACTATCCATTGCATGGCCAGTAGCTTCTGCTTTGGGCTCTATGTGTCAGCCATGGGAGTACGCCTCTCAGATCTCCCTTCAAGCAAAAACTTGATGCAAGGTTAGTGAAGAGCCTTCAGCTGGCAGGCCATCAGAACCCAGGCAGTCCCATGTTCACACCAGGGCCCCATGCTCCTCAGGCTGCTCCTAGCCAATGACCAAGCATGGCAGGGTATTAAAGCTGGGCCCTTCCTGCCCTGTGCTGGACTTTTCCAATGGGCAGTATTTGTTCTGGGTTGCCCCACTGGCCTAGGTAAGACTCTATATGAGCTGCTCTGTGGTCCAATCCTCTATCATCCCTTTCTTCCTCTCACATATGTCAGATTTGCATCACGTTCTGAAGCTCTCCAATTGACCTCTAAGCCTCTGTCCTTTATCCTTTACAAGATCAACTTGGACTTGTAAATCTATCTTGGTGTCAGCATTCTGGAGGATCCAAACCACCATACTCTGTAGTATAAAATTTATAATCCTCTTCCCTCACCTGTCTCTGCAACCATCCCTCGAAAATGCAAGCCGTTCACACTCCACATCATAAAGCTTGGCTCCAATCTTTTATTGGGGGAAGAATTTATGCCACAACAGTGAAAACAGAAACCAAATTGATATCTCATTAAATTATACTGCTAAATAGGCAAATTTAGTATGTACTAAAAGAACCACCAATATATGTTGAGACATATAAACCAAGGTAATTTACATTTTTATGTGGAAATGGGAGAAAGAAATAAGGGAAACAATGGAAGTAAAAAAAATATTACAGTAAGTCAGTGAATGTGTGGTCGTGGAGAATCTCTTTCTCTAACAAAAATTAATTTTAAACTGAAGAGATGCAACAGTCAAATTTAGCGTTGATAGTCTGAGTCCTGTTATAACTTCCAGATGATGTCATTTTGGCAATAACAAAAGAAGTGCCAACATTTCAAATTTATGAAAATTATTCTTGGAACAGGAAACAATGAAACAAAGTACAAAGTCATATAAAGTAGACACAAAGGAAATATGAATGATATTATAGATAAAAAGTAGAGAATGATCCAGTAAGAGTGACGGGTGTTTATTTCAAAAAGTGCAAAGCAATTGAGAAATGGGGGACAAGATTAAAAGGGTATGTGTTGGAGTATATGTATCATAGGCAAGTAGACAAGGCTTATCAATCAGATTCTTTTGTCAATTTACCTGCATAACAATGATGCATGGCTCCCACTGAGAGATACACCATTTCATTGGTGGTGGCACTTTTCATGGCACTATAGGAAAACAGAGAAAACGTGGAAAAAGTTCACATTTCAGTCCCAAGAAGGGAGCTGAGTCTACTTCTCTGTTTAGCTGTTCTTTGTGTTTAACCTTTAACACACTCAGCAGATAAAAACCAAACAAAAACCAGGCAGGGGGTAAACTGTAAGTTCTGACAGATCTAATTGAAATACTCTAGGAAAGAGAAGAGATTTTTGAAAGCCAGAAAGGAAAACTTACAAGAGGATGCAGAGAAGATGGCAGAGTAGAGGGGCCAGGCCAATGGCCGATAATAGGAAAAATAGAGGGGTATTCGAAAGGGAAATAGGGGATGTGGACAATGGGATTATTAAGGGCTGCAGGAAACTGATCCCAGGATCAAGTGAGTGTGCCATGTACTGTGTCTTACCTACATGCTCTTAATCACGGTTGAGATAAAAATCTAGGGCAGGAGAGAGAGAGAGAGAGAGAGAGAGAGAGAGATGATCTTTACAAGAGAAGGCCACCGGCAGGAGGAAAATCAACAAAAATTCAGAAACTATCTGAATTATCCAAAACGAAATGGAGTTGGAATTAGTTGAGTAGGATTATGTAGGACAAAGACAGAACAGGTAGAGTTAAGTAAAGAGCCTCATGGCCCTTAGAATAAGACAATGAGGATGTAATTCCCATCTTGGGAATGACAACTTTCTGGAAGCAGGGAAACATGAAAATCTGCAAATGTATAAAGAAAAATAAAATACACAGCTTGAAAAAAATACATAGACTTATATGATAGTCAACTAAGTGAGAACAATGACAATTTGAACATTGTAAGAAATTGATGTTCAATATTTGTGGAAGTTTAGTCGACATCAAATCCTTAAATTCTGAAAATGTTCGGAAAAAAAAAACCTCCCAAACAAATTCATGTAATCCAGTAAGCTTTTATTAAGGTTCTACTCTGTATGGCTGGCTTGGTTTTGAGTGTACAATAATGAATGAGTCTGCCTCTGTGTCCAAGATGAGAGGCACATACATAGCACTTGAGGACGATATGTTTCATGCTCTGTAATGAGGTGTATATTTTTCTATTGCTGCTGTAACAGATTGCCACACTTTTAGTAGCTTAAGACAACACAAATTTATTATCCTACAGTTTAGAAGTCCAAAATGACCACAACGGGCTAAAATCAAGATATTGGCAGAGCCATGTTTCTTTTCCAGTGTTTGCAACCCACATTTCCTGGTTTCTCTCCATCTTCAAAGCAGCAATGGCCAGTAGTGTTTCTCAGGCTGCATCACTCTGACACGGACACTCTTGCTTTTCTCTTTCACTTGTAGGGACCCAGTGGGCCCACCCAGATGATCCAGGGTAACCAATCCTATTTTAAGGTCAACTCATTAGCAACCTAATTCAATCTGCAGGCTTGATTCTCCCTTGTCATCCAGCGACATATTCACAGGTTCTGGGAATCAGGACATGAATATCTTTGGAGGCCATTACTCTATTTAGCGCATGAGACAAATCTCAGGATACAGTGAGTTACGAGGGTGGGAGAGTAATAGATTTATTCAACAAATACTTACTGACCACAGAGTAGGTGTGCCTGGCATGCTTTTAGCACAGAAATGTTGTGTGATTATTTATTCTTCATGTAAACAATGAGAACATATTGGAAGATTTCATACCAGGAAGGGATGTGATCAGCTCTGTGATTCAGAAATAGGTTTTGATTTCAATGCATAAGACATTAGCAGTAGAGGATAGACTGGAGATACAGAAGCCAGTTAGGAAAGTATTGCGATGGCATAAATGAGGGAGGTGAAGCAGGAGCAAGCTAAAGAATAAAAAAATAAAATTGAGAAGTTCAGTTTTGTAAACAGGAGGACGTGTGGAATTTGATGTATGTGTGGGACATCTAATCAACAGTGTCCAATAGTTGCCTTGAGCTCCCAAGTTTGGATCAGAAATAAAGCTTTCCTTTAGACTGCTTTCTAACAGAAAAGAAAAATGGAGTCCTCTGGACAATATTTTAAGGAGAAAGAATGAATTCAGTACAAGATGGGGCTCTGCCCCATTTGTCTACCATTTGAAGGAGAGACTGAGTAGAGCAAAAGCCAATTTAGGCATAGAGTTACAAGAAAATGAATTATGAAATATCCTGAGTAAGGAGACACTACAAAGCATTTGGGATTGAGTGGCTTCATTACCAGCTTCCTTTGGAACTTCTAAAAGGAAACGAACACTTCTAATTTGTTTCATGAACATGTCCTGAATATCTGGATGTGTTACGCATTGTCAAAACTGAAATTCTGCATCGTAATGTTTATCAGGAAATTAGACAAGACTGGGGGATTTTAAGTCAATATAGAATTTGGACTCTGATGAGAAATCTACATTTGGAACACGGGATGATCCTGTAAGCAGGTTAAGTGGATTAAACAGCTGTTTGTAGAGTAAAATGAATGTAATCTTTGAACTGTATTCATCTGGCATGGAGTTATTTCCTCAAATATATTAAAACCATGTTGTGACTAACTGATGGCACATTAGAATTTTTTTTGGATCGATAGTCTATAAACAGCACTAAAGAAATAGTTGTTTCAAGTAAAACTACAGAATCTCTGTGTACGCTGTGGGACTCACCCCCAGTTTTCCAGTGGAAGAATTTCTCTGAGAAAAATAAAAGTACTTCTGGGGCATGTTTTCCTTGACCTGTGTACATGGCAAAAGGGAGTGTGCAGTCCTTTTGAATATCAGTAAGCCTTGGATGAGGCATGTCCCAGAAGGTTCCTCGAAGTGGCCAAAGTGTATGGTAGTTAAGATGTAGATTGACTTTGAAGAAGACAAGTCATAGGGTCAAAGTCTTTCTTCCTACTTGCTTTGCTAGGAGAATAGTGGTCAGGATTCACCTACCACTGGCTGCTGCTTCTGCAGGTTGATCAACCTCTTTGGTCAATCTAGTCAACCAAGTTATACCAGGAAGTCCATTTGCTGATTGGTTGAACATCCTGGCTAGGCCCAGCTGTGTTGTTGAAGGAGTCTTCATTGCTTTGCTTTATGTGTTCATCCACATAACACAGCCTCTGTTCTACTCTCGTAAGAGGAAAGGAGATACTTATTATAACTTTTTAAACATTTTAATTCCTGTCTCTCAACAATAAGATGAAGAATGTTTTGCATTACACTCGGGATCATCCTTTTTCTATCCTCCACCAATTGGCATAGATGTCTAAATAATTCTTCATGCATTGGAAGGTGTGATGAATCATCATTGTTTGGTCTTCTCGTGTCATATATACCTTTGGTTGTCTTCTGAGTCTTCTTTGAATACTCTCCATGGTGTTTCAGTTTCTCTGGAAGATTCTCAAAATCATACCCTAAAGGGGGGATCACGTGGAAGAGGGGTTACATTTACTGTTTTTGACTCTTAAATTAAGAACACAAATAGTTAGATGTGTGTCAATTCGAGTTAATTTAAGAAACACGTATTGAGTGGCCATTCTCTGTCAACTATTCTGCTGTGCCTGGAGATACAAAGACAAATAAGATTCTAACTTCCCCCAGTGATTTTAAGGTTTGGTCAAGTGAACAGAACAACAGCAGCACAATGAGATATGAAAGCTCCTTAGAAATGTCTACACGACCCTATGGAAACACACAGATCAACCAAAAAGTAATACCTAGTTTAGAAGGTCAAAGATGATTTTTGCCTCTATAATTTAATGATATCTATGCCAAAATAGGATATTCTTCTCCCTGTAAGAAACTTGGTCTCCTGTCACTGGGGGTTTGCAAGTTGAGATTAAACTGGAAGGATCAAAAAGTGGGGAAAAGGGTGGCATATGGGTCAGCTGGGACATTGATAGTCTTTTGAAGTCTGAAATTCAAGGATTCATTCAACTCCAGGGCAAGGTTGAAGTTCAAGTAGTAAATCCCTTTATAAAGTCAACAGACCCCTCAATGAGGTCGAACTCCTCACTGCCTGATAATCCCACTCTCACCCCCATTCACTGCCGTAATACAGCTAGTGGTCATTTTCACCAATGAGGGCTTCGAAGTCTAGAACCTTCTACTCCTGTCACATTGCCTCTTCTACTTCTAAGGAGGCTCTGACTCACATTCCATCACAACCAGTCTTGTCCAGAAACACCTTTCATTGTCATCTTCTCAATGATGCTATAATCCTCTTCTCAGTATTTATGCCAAGAAAATGAAAACCCTAATTCGAAAAGATAGATGCACCTTCATGTTCGCTGTAGCATTATTTACAATGGAAATTACCTAAATGTCCACTGATGGGTGAATGCGTGAAGAAAATGTGGTATATATACACACAATGGAATAATATTTGGCCATAAAAAGGAAATCCTGCTATTTGCAACAATGTGGAAGGACCTTGAAGACGTTATGCTAAGTGAAATAAGTCAGACAGGGAAAGACACAATACCGTATGACCTCACTTATACATGGAATCCAAACAAAACAAATCAAAGCTCAAAAACCAGAATTCAAACTGAGCTTGCAAAGAACAGATTGGTGGTTGCCAGAGGCAGGGGGATGGGAGTCGGGATGAGTGAAATAGGTGAAAGAGGTCAAAGGGTACAAATATTTCCAGTTATGAAATAAATAAGTCTTGGTGATATAATATGTGGCATGGTGACAATTGTTAATTATACTGTATTTTACATTTGAAAGTTACTAAGAGAATAAATCTCAAAAGTTCTCATTACAAGAAAAAAATTTTATAACTGTGTGTGGGGATGGATGTTAACTAGACTTATTGTGGTGAGCATTTTGCAATCTATACAGACAGTGAATCACTATGTTGCACACCTGAAAGTAAGAAGATGCTATGTGTCATTTACGCCTGAATTAAAAAGATGCTGTACATGTTAACATGAGAAAATATTCCTGTAGTCAATATTCGGGCTTTTCACTTTCTGTCATTTGCATCCAAAAGCAATAGGAATTTTTTTTTTCCATGACACCCTCAGTATTCAGCCCAGATCACTGGATGTGTTATTTTTTTCAAGCACAGGATATTGCTTTGAGATAAAACAGCAGTAATATTTATTGCCAAAGGGGGCTCATAAATAAGTCTTTTAAAATCGGTTTCTGTGACTTTTAATAAGGTACAATTTCTGGCTCCTATTTTGTAGCTCCCGAGAACCTTGGTGATTTTAACTCAGGTTGACAAGGGAGAGGCACAAATCTAGATATTGTTCTATAGATTTTTCTTACATTGTGCCTGAGATAGAACAAAATAAGGAAGGGCAATGGGACAGCAATTTTCATGGAGGAGGCATTGGCAGACTGTGGGATGTCCACACCCATTCCTTCTTCAAGTATTGACTGAGTAACCTTTATGTGTGAGACTCTACTAAATTCTGCCCAAGTGGAGGAAAATCATGGTTCCTAGTGCCTAAGAATTCATAGTCTAGGCAATGAAGACTCTTCTTTCTACATACTTCCTAGGAATTGAAAGAAAAGGTCTTGGGCTGGTACATTTCAATGTCAAGTTAAGACACAAACCTAGTGATGTAACTCAGAATAGAGAGGGAAAAAATTGCACACTAAAATCAAAGTATTAGTTCACAAGAAATACAAAGTTATGTCAATGGAAGGGGTATTATTCCCATGTACGGTCTCTTTATGTGGGTGAGCCTCAGAGAGAAATCCTCAAGTGGACCATTCATTTGCTTCTAGAAACCCTGTGGGGGAAACGCAGCAATATTCCCCTGCCATCCATCTATTCACAGGACCAGAGCTCATCCCTGACTGTTTTCCCTCTACCCCTTGCCCCTAGACACCATGGACTAGAGCCAGCCTCTCTGCAGAGCAGCACGAACTGGGCGGAGGAGTAAATAATTCATATTCTGAAACTAAGAATGAATATTTTATAACATAGAACAACGAGTTAATGGAAACTCGATTAATTTTGCAGGGATGCTTAATGGAGGTGGTGGGACGAGGAGAAAAAGAGACATGTAGAACAGAGGGTAACAAGTAGGTTTATAGGGAGTAGTCTCCCCCATTAGGCAGAAAATCCCAAGTTTGTGTGGTAGTAGAGATCTAAGTAGCTAAATACATGACATGACCCTTGATTAACTCTTCCCCCACTTAAATCCATTCCATAAAGAACTGCTTAAACCACCATTGGTATCCAGAAACTATTTAATTCAGAGAAATACAGAAGAGGCAGTAGAAGGGATATCCCACTAGAAAGAGAAAATCATCTACTCACATAGACCCAACTGAAAGAATTATGAAATAATGCCCCAAACTAGCCCTGAGCATGTGTAGAGAAGTATCCTATAGGATACACGTTTATATTTGAAGACTCAGCTCAAACATCACTTCTCCTGGGAAACCACCTCTGAACCCCCCCAAAGTGTTAATCCTCCTCTGAGCCCTCTTGGAACATCACCCATAGTGCAGATTTATGTGGTTGTACTTGTAGGTTTGCTTACTTGTATCTTATTCATTTGTGTATTACCAGAACCTGGCACAGTACCTGATACATGGTTCTGCTCAATAATTATTTGTTGAATGAATGGATTGCAGGAGTTGAAGGACAGATGGGAGGTGGAGATACCGGATACTGGACATATGTAGAAAAGTTAGGGAAGTTGAAAAAGGTCTCTGAGTCGTGAAGGTTTGAACTAGTAATGGAATGGAGATAATGAATGTTGTGGGAGAGGAGAGAAAATGACGTCACAGTGCTCTAAGGTTGTGAGTCAGATCAAAAGGCAACAAGCCTCCGACACACACACATGCAAACTTGTTTGGTGGGAAAATTGTGTTCAGATTTGATTTTGCTGGGTTTCGAGTATTGTTGCAGTGTCCGGTTGTATGTGTCGCAATTGTGTGCATGGGACTTGAGTTTTGAGGGCATTCATGGCAAGTGATGATTTGGTAAACACCTGTTAGGATATGGCGTTTGAAGGTGTGAGAGTTTCTGAATTTGCTGAATAATAAAATACAGATCAAGAAGAAAATAAGATCAATGAAAGTACTTTGGGCAATTTGGGTATTTCATGGATTTGAGGAGAAAAAAGACCTAGAGGAAGCGTCAAAGAGGCCCAGAAGGAACTTGAATTTATCTTGATGAAAGACAGAAATAGAATAACTTCCTCAAGCAGATTAAGTAACCAAACTGGCGTCAGCTGGACAGAATACAGGTTAAATTTCAACAAGACTCCCTCTGCTTTTTGTTTTGCACTTATTGGGAGAAATTTTTAACTCTAAGCCAAAGAAAAATACTAAAATCCCAAGGAGTCATGGGTATTTTTTTCTAATGGTGATGAGAATTGAAGTTGATTGCTAATTAAATAATCATTTTTGTTACATTTCTATCAGGTTTACTCTAAAACCCACTGCATATTGGAAAGATTATTGACCTTGAAACCACATTCGCCAGGGTTTGAGATTTCTCCATGCTAATTAGTTATATGACATCAGGAAATTTAATATTTTTGAATCTCAGTTTACTCATGGGTAAAATGGAGATTGTAATGCTTACCATGCAGTACCATTGTGAAAATGAGACCATATATATAAATTACTTAGCATACCGTTATAGTAAACGATAATCATTGTTGTCAGTCCTTTTGCTTCTCTGAGTCGCAATGTCACGTAACTCTCATGGGAAATCTCTGAAAATATATTTGCATATTCTTTTGCCTAAATATAAAAAAACACAAAGAGCATTATTCAGGGCTTTATGGAAAGGTACTGGAGAAGCGTGCGCCATTGAAAGAGAGATCTAAGAACTAGGTAAACCTGCGGAAACATGCTTAGATTGGGATTCAGGTGGTCCTGCTGTTTCCCGATTTCCAGGGACAAAACGTGGTTCAGAGAAGGAATGAGAAGTTTGTAGAATGGGAAGAGTAAGTGTTTTTCAGGAGCCACTTGATCCCTTGCCCAGAAGGACCAGAACCAGGACATCAATGCTTTTAAGATGTTTCTTCTCTTGTTCTTTTATCTTTGCTCATCTATGCTTGGCTTCATTTGCTTCTACTGTAAATGAATTTACATCCAAGGGATGCAGTTGTTTGCAGCCAAATTAATTACCTTCTAGTTCTGTGAGTAATGAAAAGAGCCAGCCTTACAAAAAATTACAAAAAAAGCTCATCTGGCTTACTACTCATGCTCATACTGCATCACGACTATGGTTAAGGTTATAGGGTCCTAGGACTGTCCCAGTTGGGACTGTGAACACAGTCCTGTGGACAATGACAGTGGGGTTTGATACCGTCGTGTTGGAGGAGGTCTTCTAGAGGACGTGGCCTCTGATTGCCCCGCAAGCTGGACCCGGGCAATTGCAGGCTCTGCCCACTCTTCTTTCTCTGGCAGATGTTTGTTCCACCCACCATGCCCACAGCTGGAGCCATTTTCAAGGACGCTGTTTTGAGAGAGTGCGTTATTGAGACCACCTGGACTGAACGCTTGTGTGACGCCAGTTAAGGGCTCTATATAAACTCCAAAGATGGGGCGGGTGGGTGCAGAGTTCTCCTTGTCTTCCTGCAGTTCGGGACGAGTCTGGTGAGTTCCCGTGCTTACACACCCATCATTTCTGGAGGGGCTTGCCTCTTTCCTGGGTCTCTCCTTGCCCCCTGTGCGTAGGACTCCTGTGCAAACCCACACGTAGGCTGGAGAGAAGATACGTCCACACAAAAAGCCACTCCAGGTATTATTTTGTTCTTTCTAAGCCTTACGCTTGTTTTTCTTATCTTAGCCATCGGCTAAGCCCTGCAAAGCCGTGTCGAATGCTGGCAGTGATAAGGGGTATCTTTATCTTCTTTTTGACTTTTGTGGGAATGTTTCTAACATTTGTTGTGAGATTCTGATAGATACCAATTTAAGTAAGTTCGTTTTGTTTTTAATATGCCACAAGTTTTACTTTTTAATCATGAAAGGGTGCTATTGATGGTTGAGGTAATTTGAATACTTTTCCCTAAAATTTTAGATTATTTTTTTCATTTAATCTGTTAATATGATCAATGACTTGATTCCTTAAATTGCTGAATCAGTTTGGGTTGTTGGGATGGGTCCTCTTGCCTACAACATTTTGTTCTTAATAAATGAAATTCAGTATTTACCAAAGAAAACATAGTTTTTGATGCCACCGGTGAGAGTGACCTATGTTTTTTGGGCGGTTCCTTAGTTTGGAGATCAATGGTTTTCCAGAACTATACAATGAGTTGGGCCATTTTGCATAAAATAGGGATTATTTGTTTGTAGATTTGATCGAAATTTTTGTAAAGCATCTGTGCCTGGTACCTTTTCTTGAGGGAGAGAATCTCATTTACTTTTTCTTTTGACTTTCTGGCAGTGATTATATTAACTTCAGGTGTGTTGCTGGGGGCAGGTAGCTCAGGTATTATAGCATTAACCTGGCCCAACTAATTGCTACGGTGACTTTGTCTAGTATCCTATGGTAATTCAGAAAATTCTCCTCTTCCTCCAGAATTCCCCTTTCTCCTCTTCCTTATGTCTTAAAACTGCTGTTTTTGAAATCTGCGTGTGCTCCTATTTTAAGATGTTATCTATGTGGACAAACCAGGACTCTGGTTGTTAGAGACTTGACCTCGGTTTTTTCCTGGGAGATACAGGATTCCTCCACCTTCATCATAGCCCCATACAGATGGATTTCTGTCAATAAAACGGATAATTTCTCTCTTCTCCCTCACTGTATTCCAGGTTCTGGTAGGTCCCCATAAGGGGTGGAGAGGTGAATATGAACTTGGTTTTGATCTGTAAGTAAAGGGGTTTGAGGCAGGCAAGAGCAGTCTGGAAACCTCTGTGCTCAATAATGGTTCTGTTTAACACATTGAGGTTTTGGGTTTTTTCCCCCAGTATAATTAATATACAATGTTTCAGGTGAACAACATTGATTAAAAAATTCTATACATTAGTGCTCACCGTGATAGGCAGTCACCATTACTGCACGATGTTTTTACAGTATTATTGGCGATATTCCCGATGCTGTACTATTCATCTGTGGGATTTACTAACTGGGGGTTCGCACCTCTTAATCTCCTGTATTTTCATTGTCCTCCCCACCCAGGTGCCTTCTGACAACCACTAGTTCTCTGTATCTAAGAGTCTATTTGTTTTTTTGTTTTGTTTTTTAAATTGCGTACATAAGTGAAATCCTATGGTATTTGTCTTGGATCTGACTTGTTTCATTTAGCGTAATATACTCTAGGTCCATTGATGTGGTTGCTCATGGCAAGGTCCCACTGTTTTATGTGACCGAGTAATACTCCATTCTGTGTGTGTGTGTGTGTGTGTGTGTGTGTGTATTCGCACACACTATGTCTTTACCATTCATCAGTTGATGGACACTGGGTTTGCTTCGGTATGTCGGCCATTGTAAATAATGCTCCAATTAATACAGAGGTGCATACGTCTTTTCCAATTGGTGTTTTGGTTTTATTGGGGTAAAGTTCCAGTCATGGAATTCCTGGATCATAAGGTATTTCTATTTTGAATTTTTCGAGGAAGCTCCAGACTGTTCTCTATAGTGGCTGCCCCAGTCTGCATCCCCACCCCACAGTGCACGAGGTTTCCCCTTTCACCACATCCTCGCCGACACCTCGTTTCTTGTCTTTTTGGTAGCAGCCGTTCTGACTGGCGTGAGGTGATACCTCATTGTGGTTTCCTTCGGCGTCCCTGCTCAGTGATGTTGAACATCCTTTCATGTCTCTGTCAACCATCTGTATGTCCCCTTTGGAAAAATGTCTATTCAGATCCTCTGTCCAGTTTTAATTATAACGTTTACGTATTTTAACGGTTATTGGTCTGTTGAGATTTTTGAACTGTGTTAACAGATTTTAGTCAATGTTTTTCCTAGAAAGTAGGCTTTGGATAAGTGTTTCATATTAACATCGACTTATTTACAGCATTTCTTGGGGGATTATAAAAGTTCTTTATAGACCCTTTCCATTTTTCCATTTTAATTTTCTTTTTTCCCTTGATGTGTCTTTCCAGAGATTTGTCTATATTTTTTGATATTTTAAAGAATCAGTTTTTTTGTCTGCTGACCATCTGCATTGCTTTTGCTTTTTAAATTATTTGTGGCTTTTATCATTGCTAGATTAAAAAAAAAAACTTCGCATTCATGTGAATTTTTCCTCCTCGTTGCATAGAAAACATAACTTGTACGTCTTCAGTCTTTCTTGCTTTTTAGTATGTCGAAGACTGTAAGTAGCACTTGAGCTGTACCCTGAGGCATTTCATAGGTACTAATTGTGTTGTCATTCTGCTCGAAATCTTTTGTAATTTTCCCTTCTGATGTCCTTTATAAATCCATGATCGAGATAGAATTACTTCCTTTGGTTTGTAAATTTATAGGCTTTGCAGGTTTATTTTTTTTTTGAGGTTTATTGATAATTGTACTGTGATAAGTGAATGCTGTTAAAAATAGTGATTTGTCGAGATTTCCTTTGAAATGTAGTCCTCGGTCAGTACTAATTTTGCTTGCTTCAAAGCATGTAGATTCACTGTTGGGGACCATTGATGTATTCTGTCATGTTATTAATTACATGTGTCTTTTTTTTTTTATCAGTTTCAAAGAGGTAGATCTTCAATTGTGATCTAAATTGTTAATTTAGTTGGTATTTACCTAGTTCAACATTTCCATGTGTTAAATTTAAACTTTTTTTGGTGTCCTTCTGTTTTGAGTGTTCCTCTTGTTTTTTTTTGTTTGAGGAGTGGGGAGAGTGTGTGTGCACAGGTGTGTGTGTGAGCGGAGGTAGGAGGGACAGAGGGAGAAGGAGAGAGAATCTGAAGAAAACTCCCCACTACATGCAGAGCCCAATGCAGGGTTTGATCTCACAACCCCTAGATCATGACCTGAGCTGAAATCAAGAGTCAGACATGTAACCAACTGAATCACTCACATGGCCCAGAATATTTTTAGGGTGCATTTAACACTTTAAAATACATTGTCTAGGGGTGCCTGGGTGGCTCAGTGGGTTAAGCCTCTGCCTTCGGCTCAGATAATGATCTCAGGGTCCTGGGATCTAGCCCCGCATCGGGCTCTCTGCTCAGCAGGGAGCCTGCTTCTCTGCCTACTTGTGATCTCTGTCAAATAAATAAATAAAATTCTTAAAAAAAAAAAAAAAAATACATTGTCTAGGGATAAATTTGGCCTTCTACCATCCTATTTCATGCCTTGTGATATTTTTTTTACTCTCTTACTGTCTTCTATCAAGACTCCTTGGGCTTTAAATAAAATAATTAATTAATAAGGTGCTTCAGGGCACCTGAGTGGCTCAGTCAGGTAATTGTCTGCCTTCAGCTCAGGTCATGATCACAAGGTCCTGGGATCCAGTCCTATTCAGCGGAGAGCCAGTTTCTCGCTCTCTCCTCGCTCTCTCCTCGCTCTCTCCTCGCTCTCTCCTCGCTCTCTCCTCGCTCTCTCCTCGCTCTCTCCTCGCTCTCTCCTCGCTCTCTCCTCGCTCTCTCCTCGCTCTCTCCTCGCTCTCTCCTCGCTCTCTCCTCGCTCTCTCCTCGCTCTCTCCTCGCTCTCTCCTCGCTCTCTCCTC
>CM052884.1:2937937-2967612 GCA_028534135.1 Potos flavus
TGGGTTTTCGAGGACCACTCCAGCTGGGCTTGCCAGGTCAGTGGAAGTGGAGAAGCCCACAGAAACTGAACACGACTCCCCATGGGACCATAAACACTTAAAGACAAGGGAGAGTTCCTCCGAAGTCTGTCCTTTTCAGTAACTTGCCGAAAAAGAGCAGAGGAGGAAAAACAATCAATTGCAGTCATTCAAGTGTTATTTCGTTCTTCATGCAACTTGCACGAAACAGACAGGTAGAACTGCTTACAGTCAGCACCCACTATTCAGGTATCTGGGAGGCGAAGGGTGGAGCCCTAGGAAAAGAAGGCAGCAAATGGTGTAGGGATAGTTTTTTGTGCTCGAGGGTGTGTTAGTTTCCTAAGGCTGAAAGGTCAAATGGTTGCAAGCTTAAGGATCTGAAACATCAGGAATTGATTCTTACTGTTCTTGGAGGTCAGAGGTCTGATATTCAAGTGCTGGCAGGGCCACGCTCCCTGCGAAGGCTCTAGGGCAGAGCCTTCTTGCCTCTTGGAGCTTGTGATGGTTCCTGGCAGCTTAACTCCAGTCTCTGCTCGTGTCGTCACATGGCCGCCTTCCCTGTGTTTCTGTGTGTCCTTGACTGTCTTTTCGAAGGACACTGTCCTTGGATTCGGGGACTACCGTAATTTAGTATGATTTCATCTGGATCCTTCCCATTACATCTACAAAGATCCTATTTTCAAATAATATCCTATTCTGAGGTTACAGGTGTATATGAATTTTGGGGGGACATTATTAAACCCACTACAAAGAAACTGCTGAGATAAATTGAGTCCACTATTCCTTAATTTGATTTTTTTGTTGTTTTTAATTCCCCAAAACATGACTAGGTTCTCTGCTTTAAGTCCCCTAAAACAAAGTGTGTGCTGAACTGAGCACATACCTGAGATTACGGATAAAATCCATTTCCATGCTGCTTTGGGTTGTTGGCAGAAATCCATGACTGGTTGGTGGAATGAAGTCCCATTTTCTCGCTGGTTGTTGGTTGGGAGTCCTTTTAGGTTTCTAGAGGTTACCTGTGTTTCTTTGCTTCTGGTCCTTCAAACAACCAATAATAGCAGACTGGGTCATTCTCACAATTTGAATTTCTCCTCTGGCTTCCTCTTCTGTCCAGTCTGGCCAAGTTTCTTTTCCACCAGATGGTTCTGCCTCCTTGCATAGCACCTCTGACTCCAGCCCAACAACCCATGTTCTCTGCTTGTAAAGCTCATGTAATTGCACTGGGCTCATCTAGACAAGTTAGGAGAATATTCAACCTTGATGACCATAGAGTATGTTTTTTGCATTAGGCTGCATCTATTCAAAGCATCCAGCAGGTTAGGGTGTAAACATCTTCTGGGGAGTAGAGGGCATTCATTATTGGCCCACCATAACCAATGAAAGTATTTTTGTTGTCCTTATAACTATACATATTTTTTAACTTGATATTTAAAACTAGAATTTTGCCCATGGAATGCCTTATTTTTCTCTCACTAAAAGCATTTTCAGAATATTGATAATATTTTTGCTCGTCTTTTTGGGACCTTTTTCCTTCTCTTTGCACTAGTAGGCCCTTGATGGACATATGTGACCGCAAGCCTGAAAGAGAATATTAGTAACTCTCACGTACTTCTCAGGCATGCTTGGAAGATTTGTGTGCTACAAAAATTCTAAAAGAAAGTTTTAATTAAAGCACATACGTGAATTAAGGAGACTGGGAATAAGATATCCTATTTAACTAATGGAATAGATTTTTTTTTTCCCCCAAGACTACAGGACTAGTCATTTTTTTTGCCTGAGAAAATCCTGCAGTATAAAAACTTGATAAAGTCTGTTTTTCTGTGTATTGAGCAAATCAAATGAAAATATCAAATACTATTTTGGACTAATAAAAGAATTTTATCAAAACAGAAGGAATTGAAACATGTAGAGTACAGATTTGGGGCTTATCTTTGCCCCTTTTCAGTGGCTCTGTGCACTATTTCCACGGGGCATCCTTAGGTGGGATCATCAGGTTTGGCCTGGTTCACCTGTAGTTGTAAAATGTCCAAACACACTTGTTCAGAGTTCAAAGCATTAACTTTGGATTTTATTATGTCTAGTTCAAAACTTACTGAAAGCAAGTTTGTTCAGTTAAACCCATCATAACACCCAACTCTTGAAAATGAAGGTTGGATGTGAATATAGCAAGAATCATTGTTGCTGTATTTTTAAAACACACATGGCATCTAGATTCTTATTTGTAGGACAGGTGTCTAAAAATTGGTATAAAATTAGGATGCAGTATTGCTGTATGTAACCCCATTTTTGTTTACCCCCAAGTTTTTTGTTGTTGTTGTTTTTTAAGATTTTATTTATTTGATAGAGGGCACAACTAGGCGAAGCAGCAGGCAGAGGGAGGAGGAGAAGCAGGCTCCCCGCTGAGCAGAGAGCCTGATGCGGGGCTCGATCTCAGGACCCCGAGATCATGACCTGAGCTGAAGACAGCCACTTAAACGACTGAGCCACCCCGGCGCCCAACCCCCCTCCCAAGTTTTAATAAAACCTAAGTGCATGGAAATTGAAGAATGGGTCAGGTTTCATGTCTGGCTTTCAGGGAGAACCTTCACTTTGCTTGTGTCATGTCTCCAGGAAGAAGGACTTCCATTGGAATAACACTCCACCTCCCTCCAGGAGCAGGAGAGTGACTTACCTGATGGGTGAGATAGAAAGAAGTGAATTGAGACTCTTCTGGACGCTCTTCTTACTTCACTTGAGAACCATTCTTTTAGCTCCTTCATGTAGTAAACTCAGAGAGAAAGTCAGGGACAGATGGTGGCTTTTGATTTCTGAAAGTGACTGGGTGGATGGAGCCGTGGCATTCTAGAGGAGACAATTAGTAAATGCGTTTGGCTGTGGATGTGTAAAAATTCTTTCTCCAGTCAGCTCTATTCAGAATGAAACTGGCATTTTGAGGTCTGTCTACTCTAGCTATCAAGTTTCATTTCTTGTTCTAATCAAGGAGGGGGAGATGAGGTCTGTGACTGGTTTTGTAAGGTCTCAAGAGTGGGCACCATCAGATGAATCAAAGAAGAAAGCAAGAACTCAGGGACTGACAGGGCTTTGGGATGTGAAACACCCAGGAATTCGGAGTAACTGTCAGGAAGGACTTGGGACCTTGAGAGCTATGGAAGTGAGGGTTTGAGGCAAATTTTAATCAGACCTTGGTCAAATTGCTTAAACCTTAGGGAGTCGAATTTACTTATTTAAAAATAGGAAAAACAGCACTAACCACAAAAACTATATACACACACAGCTTAGGAAAGCAAGTGTTAAGAGGTCTACACTGGTTATTTATTTGGATTATTGTGGTAACTATTACACGATAGGTTATCATTGACAACTAAATTACACAAAAATCTAAGAAGTACAGAAATAGTATTGCATGTTTAACGGTTACACCTGCAAGCACTGAGTGCAGCTGTGACCTTTTCCGGCAAAATGATGAACTGGCCATTTTGGGTTATGTATCTGTTGCCAAGGAGAGAACTAGCACGTGTTACAGATAGTGTTTCTTTGGCACAGAAGACCCATTCTCTATTCTGGCCACAAAGCTTGTCAGACTATTTTTGGTGAGAAGCTCAGGGAGACGGAGGTGATCCCAAGGAACTGGCAGAATTCATACGTGTGTTTTTGGGTTTTTTTTGTTTTTTAGAATATTCTCTCGCTTTCCTTTTTTTTTTTTTTTTTTTTAAGATTTGATTTATTTATTTGAAAGAGATCACTAGTAGGCAGAGAGGCAGACAGAGAGAGAGGGGGAAGCAGGCTCCCTGCTGAGCAGAGAGCCCGATGCTGGGGCTCAATCCCAGGACCCTGAGATCATGACCTGAGCCGAAGGCAGAGGCTTTAACCCACTGAGCCACTCAGGCGCCCCATACGTGTGTTATTTTGAAGGATACCTTTGAAGACTCCACCTAGGGAGGTGAATGAAAAGCACGGTTATTGGAAAAAGTGTATTGTGTGTCAAGCTGGAAGAAGAGATGACACATGGGGAAAAGGCAGTAAGGTAGGTAGCTAGAGGATCTGGGGGAAAAGAGTAAGATGTAGACCAGAGGAGTTAAGACTATTCAGGAACAAAATCTAAACAATAGGGATGAGGTGGGATGTTTCTACGTACTCAAAACTTAAAAGTATTTTCTAGAATGGCAACAAATCCTTGAAGACACTACACGGGCTTTCTGAAGAGGCAAATCTTCTTGTACGTTCTGTGTCTCTTAATCAGGCATTCATACACCCCCTACTAAATACTCCCTGCTAGATGCCTTGGGGGTGTTGGTGAAGCAGAAATACAAGTATATCAGTGGGCGCCTGGCTGGCTCTGTCAGTGAAGCATATGACTTTTGATCTGAGGTTCATGAGTTCAAGCCCCACGTTGGATGTGGAGTCTACTGAAAAAACCCATATATGGTCAGAATACAGGCATATTAACCTTGCAGTAGTTTGGTTCAGTTCTACATTTTGTGAATGTCCTAACACTGATGCTGATTTGTGGGGAGCACAAATACAAAAGCCTGTTTCTAATGTCCTTGGGCAGAAAAGCACCTGGAAAATCAAGGCCACCTCAAAAATGAAATTACTTTGTTTTTGTAATATTTGAGAGGAACACTTAATTCTCAAATTAAAAGTAGTTATAGGATATATAAATAGCTAATATATAATATGAATGTATATTATCATAATGAAAGTTTAATATAGAATTATAAGAATGAAATATATATTATATAATTTGTGTGTGTGTGTGTGTGTGTGTATATATATATATATATATATATATATATATATATATATATATATATATGTAAAAACAATGCGTGTACATGCCATAGTGAAAAATGTTCCCTGGAGGTTGCTCTTACCATGATACGATGCTTCTATGTTGCTTTTATCAACTTTGGATCATGATCCTAAGACCTGAAATAGTCTTACAATGCACATTTGAAATACTCTACAGAACTTGTAATACGCCAGACTTAAAATACACCATGGAAATTGAGTATGAGGGGCGCCTGGGTGGCTCAGTGGGCTAAAGCTTGTGCCTTTGGCTCGGGTCGTGATCTCGGGGTCGTGGGATCGAGCCCCGCATCGGGCTCTCTGCTCAGCAGGGACCCTGTTTCCTCCTTTCTCTCTCTGCCTGCCTCTCTGCCTACTTGTGATCTCTTGCTCTCTCAAATAAATAAAAAATAAAATCTTAAAAAAAAAAAAATTGCATATGAGTGGAATACCATGAGAATGGTTATGGGTGATCTTGACTCTTGTTGCTCATTTTCATGAAGGACTTGCGCTCCTCTCTGAGGTGTGAGCAGTAACTTCTGCCTTGCACTTGTTCCTCCCCTTAGAAGAAATGACTGGTACCTAATAGGTCATGCAAGGCGGGAGGTAGGGCCCTTCTCTTGTGATGTGGGCAAGATGAGCCATTGCTCTCGCTTTGTCCGTCCTGCCTTTACTCAAAACAGTGTGTGTTGTTCTTATTCCTTGAGATGGCAGATGAAATAGGTCTCCTTTCTGGCTGGTCAACTCTTTTCTCCCTCCCCTGCCCCCTCTCCATTTGGTGGAGACTTCTATGTCCTGTGCATTGAAAGACTAGGTTTATGAAGTGGGGAGGGAGACCCCACTGTGCTGCTCAGTTTAGCTTTGTTAGCAGCCAACACCTACAAATGCACTTGGGCCCACCTGTGTGATGCCTTGACTTTATCTGCTCTTGATCAGCATCTAAGTGGAAGGAGGGAGTGATGGGTGAATAAGTGTCCCCTGAACTTTCAGCACGAAGTACAAAATAAGTTTTAGCCTTGACTCTGCCCATGTTCTCTGTGAGCTGTTGGACAGGTTGCTTCCATAGGCCGTGTTGATTAACTGAAAATAGGGGATGCTGCAGGTGAAAATGGCCATCCCAGTAAGCAGCCGTCAGTTAGGTGTTCATAAAGATTGGCCTCCCTCGAGCTTGTGTTCCCTTCAACTCTTCCATGGCGGGTCTACTCCTCCTTCAGGGGTAGAGGGAGCTCTGGTTTTCAGCGTTCTCTTTGTATTTAGGAATGAACAGCTGGAAAAAGTGAACTGTTTCAGATCTGTGTGCAGCACCGTGGACGTGAGAGGAGAAATAATCCAAGAAACCAGTAACAGCCCCAGACTACCTCTTGAAAATAAAATTGAACTCCATTCCAAGTTTCTGACATCCTAAAACATTTTATTATTTTTATCCCCAAGCTTCCTAGGGTAATTCAGTGCTTTAAATTCTCACAATAGATGAATATGATGATATGTTGGTAAAAATCTTCCCTCAGCTATAACTGGAAAGTCACTGAAAGCTGATGTAATAACTGATTTGTTGTGAGCATTGAATCTTTTCTTTTTCTAGAAATGAATAGTTTAGAAGTTCCCGTGCTGCACTAAAAATACAGTGATTTTCTCTGCAACCACAATTACATTGTTTTTCTAACTTCAGGATTGAAAACATTCTATTTAAAACCAAAGATTAATTTCATGGAGGAGGGCTGTGAATAAGTCCTGTTTCTCAATAAAAAAAAAGGAAGAAAACACTGTGCTCTCACAAATGCATGGATTTATTTGGGGACAGTTTTCTTCGGGTAAAACTTTATCTGAAAGACTCCATCTTCAACGATCAATTGTATCTAAACCTGTCCCATTTTCCAATTTTAATTAAGAACTCGTTTTTTATATGAAACTTTGTTTGATTCCAGGCCAACTGACCCTCAGCTGAACTCTTTTGAGCCTATAGTCAGTTGTACAAAGAATGGTCCAGCAGATAAGGTACTTCTAGAGTCAGATCTGTGTTCAAATCTTGGCTTTCAGTTTACTAGCTGTGGCTCTTGGGGAAAATTAACTCTTAAAATGATTTCGTCAAATACAAAATGGGGAAAATATAAACAATTTTGGGAAGAAATAAAAACCTTTGCTATAGGAATTAAACAGTGACATAATATATTGGAAGTACCCAGAAGAGTTACTGATCAAAAGTGATTGACCCATTTCATTCATTTATTAATTTATTCATCCTATAAATATTTGCCAGGAAACTATGTGCTGTTATACTAAGTTAGTGACATGAAGTGAAAATAGAAAAGTCCTTTTGTTCAGTAGCCTCCGATTTAGTGGAAGATAAAGTAGTAAACAAGAAAATTAGAGTATGCTAGGATCTATGTTAGATCTATGATGTATTATGGATAAAGAATCGAGGATCCGTGACAGGTGAATAATGGATATAGAGGATACCAGAAAGCATGTTGAAGAGGTACCTAAGCCAGTATGGGGAGGAGTCAGGAAGAAAGGAGGAGAAGATTATTATGTGTAAAGGTCACTGCTTGTACAATAAGAAAGAGCCTGTCCTATTCTGAGAGAACTGCAAAAATGTTAGCATGGCTGGAGCATGGGGAAATTGGCAGTAAATGAGATTGGAGAGGTAGGCAGGAGGTAGTTCATGGAAGAGCTTAAAAGTCGCAGATGGTCTTACAATTTTATGCTAATGAAAATATTGATGGATTTTAAACTGGAGAAACTGTGTCTGATGTGCATTTTAACACTGATGGGTATTAGATTGGCAGAGCATTGATTTAAAATGGAGTAAAAGGGTAGTAGGGATGTGGAGTTGTTAGGCTGGAGTTTTGGATGGGGGAGGGCCTGGTTTAGGATATTAACATTGGGAACAGACAGAAGGTAAGAGATTCAACAAAGAATAAAGTATTGCTGGGATACAGGAGAGAATGAGGAAAGGCAAATTGATATTAATGTTACTAGATGATGTAAATCAGACCACCAGAGGTCAGCAATAGCAGCCCTCCCAAATCCCAAAATAAATTCCTGTTGCTTTAATTCAAGATGGATCTTGGGGTATTTCTGAATTACTTGTAGTATTCCTAAGAGAGAATGTGCTAGTGAGGGAGATTCAAATAGCCATTGTACTTGGCAGTTCTTACAGCACTTTAATAAATCGTTGTTCTGGTGTCATAAATTTGCCTTGCAATCTGGTCTAATGGGACATTGCTCACGAGAAACTTAATCATTCTTGGGACGCTGATGGTAGTCGTTCTTGAGCTGCTGAAGTGGACCCAGGACTGAGATGAACCAAGCGATGTCGTGCTGTTCCGTGAGGTGAGTGTGGGATGCCCGGGAAGACCCTCCCCCTATCATATTTGTCGAGTGAGGTATTGTAAGTGTTTCAACAGGTATGACTGACGTTTTAGGCACGCCGAACGTGAGCTGCGGGGGGAACAACTTAGTAACAATGTGTGCCAGGCAGCTAGATAAAGTTTATGTGAGTTGGGATAAGGAATGCTAGGTGCTCTAATAAACGATCTCCCCAAACCTTGACCTCTTAACCCACGAAAAGTTGGTTTCTTGCTCATGCAAAGACCAGTGCAGATATTCCTGGTTGCCAGGCTGCCCTCCTGGCTTCTTCAGTCCTGTTACCATATTCATTCTTAGATGATCTGCCTCAGCCAGCAGATGGGAGGAGAGAAGGAATGGAAGCGCCCATGGAAAGCGTTTAATGGGCCAATCCTATGGGTGACTTGAATACACTCGTGCTCTATTTCATTGACAGAATTCACTCACCTTGCTGTACAAAACTACAAGGGAGGGTGGGAAAGGAAGCCTAGCAGGGTACCAAGGAGTCCATGGGTGGTCTCACAGCTGTACCTGCCAGTAGGGGTTTGCGATTCAAAAATGAGATCTGGACCAGGGGTGTAGAATCAAGCATCAAATCGGATAGAATGGTTGATTGGGGCTACGAAGTAGATGGGAATTTACAAAAAGTAGAACTAAGAACGAGACATGAAACTCTGAGGAATATTGAGTTTTCTCGGTAAATATTTAAGTGACCGGTGAACATGGAGGAGCAGAAGTAGAAACCAAATAGTACTAAAATCTAATTATGTATTGTGTATTAAGTACATGACACTGTGCAGTATTAACAGTGATTTCTTTTTTTGAAGACTTGTTTATTTTAGAGTGCAAGTGGAAGAGGGGAAGGGAAATAATCTGAAGCACACTGTGTGGTGAGTGCAGAGCTGAACACGGGGCTCGATCCATGACCCCGAGACCATGATCTGAGCTGAACTCACGAGTCAGATGCTTAACCAACTAAGTCACCCAGGTGCCCTAACAGCAATTATTTTACACAGTCTTGATAATCTGATGAGGAAGTATCTTCAGATCCACATATTTTTCATGAAGAAATAGGACTGGGGAGTTCAGTATGTATCTGGATCGCACAATTAGTGAGTAAAAGACCTTGAATTGGAACATTGTTTGACTCCAGAGTCTAAACTCCTAATCAGTGTACTACTACTATCCCTTCACCCCCACCTCACCAGAAAGGCCTGGGAACATCAATCTCACGGGAGAAAGGGTTCCAAGAATGGGGAAGAGGTGAACACATGATGGGGAGGGGTTTACTGGAAAAGAGCTGAATAATGGCTGTTGGAAGGTCATTGTTGTTTTAAAAAAAAAAAACTTTTTTTCAACAAATGCTCATTGAGCATGGACTCTGGCAGTCCCAGTTGTAGGTGCCTGGCTCACAGTGGTGAGTAAGATTCCTTCTCTTAGGGAGCTCACTGTTGAGTGACAACATGAAGAGGGTGACGGCAGGTGCAAGATGGCGGAGAACTGAAAGAAGTAGAGAATATTAGTTGACAAAGCTAATAAGAGGTAGAACTGGCTTTGGGATTTCAAAGTTGAGTTTCCACATTGTTGTTTAGCACTAAGTAAGCAATAGCTCAATTTGAAGTCTTTAGTACTAAAAAAATAAGAAAGATTATTCAGAGAGCATATAGAACTGAGCATGGGGTGTGGGGAGCAAACCATGGAGGGAGTGACTGTAAACCATGCATTTGACCTTCCCCTCTCCCAGAGCTGGGCTCTAGGAAGGCAGAGACCATATCCCCAGTCCCTCTCCCTCCAAGCCTCATGCTCTGAGCCTCCCCCTCTGGTCTGAGTTTTTAAAAACTTACTGTAGGGGAGGATGTGATAAACTCAGGCTCAGTAGGATGTAAATGACTGACAAAGCTTAATACACTGGTTTCCTAGGGATATTTGAAATGTGGAAAAGGCAGGAAGCCCTGTCTTAAAGGAATAAATCTGTGAATGTTGAGACCTCATTAAGCTGATGGAGACCTAATGTTATGAGGGCCAGAGATGCCTTCTTGTTGACCCTGAAATTATTTCACAAAAACAGCTGGTAAGGCTCCCTGTTGTTGGAACCTGCACTTGAGGGACTAGTCAAGACTGAGCTGTGGAATTACACAACCTTTGGAAAATCTTTCATGTGAGGACAACATGGGACAAGCCTCCTGCCAAAATAGCTTAGAAATCTGTGTCCTGCGGTTACAGCGAACACCCAGAGGCTTCTCCTACAGCAGCCTCCCAGGGGCAGAGGGAGGAGAATGAGAAATCAGGGTAAAGGCCTTCGAATAGAAGGGATACAGAAAGAGGCTGTCCAGGCTAGGTCCCCAGGGATGGCCGCTTTCTGGCGGGTCCAGCCTGAGCAGTGGCGGGTCCAGTTCTGAGCAGTGCTTGAGTTGGTCAGTTCCTTAAATTTATCTGATTGATGTATTAGATTTGAGGGAATAGATTGGGCCTGAAAAACCAGGTTATTTCCACTCAAAAGGGTTTTACCGGGTTTTACAACCCAATAGAATTATTTCACAGAGACTATGACTGGCCAGAGGACCTGAATACTAATGACAGTTGGCCAGTGCGTTCTCACCCTGGAAGGAACTTCTCTGTAGCAGGCGGTGTAATGGAACTCGGCATTCGGGAATTTGTGCAGCATTACAGAGCTTTGCAAACCACTGGCTACAAGACACGGGGTCTATCATTACCTTCATGAGCTGTAGCCTTTTGTCTATAAAATGGATTTAGAAAGAGGAGGATGAGTGAAGAGCATGAATATGTGTGCAAAGTAATCTCCGCATGACTGGCAACTAGCTCGGTGTTCTAAAGATCAATAATGAGTCTGTAAGCAGACCCAGAGGAATTAGGGAGAGCACCTACATGGTGAGTGTCCTTGTTCAATACTCTACACAATCCTGCTTTTTAAGGGAAGCTGCTCTTGTCTGCCGATCAGGGTCCCATCTTCTCTCCTGTGTCAAAGACGCATTGACCTGTTCCTGCTCCTTGACTTCCTTCTCTCGAGACCCTCGTGCTGACCACAACACATTGTTAAATGTGTTCGATCCGATTGTCCACTTTGTCAAAGGTTAGTTCTAGGCGTGCAACAGAACCACATCGATGGGCCTTGAGTGGCTCCAGGTTACTGACCAATACTGCCTTCCCAAACCATCGGAAGCAGCATGGTTTAAGCAGTCCAGTCTGGCCATGGTATACTCATTCTTAATATCATTACGCACAGTGTGCGGCTTTATCTTACATCCTAGTGCTTGATGTACTGGCTGTGGAACCTGGTCTCTCTTTCTGACCAACTCCATTTGGTTCAAAAAATGGCAGTAAGGTTTGGTTAGAGATACCAGAAACGGTCCCAGCCAGTTTGAGCAGGAAGGGACTTCATACAGGGCATTCTTTTGGGCTAACATTGTTCAGAATACTGGAGAAGCAGCCCTTCAGCTGAGCCTCTGGGAAGAACTTCCAGAATGGGAGCGCTGGTGCAGAGCTGTCCCACCAGCGTTGCCTCAAGTCCGGCCACAGCTCCCATATCGGGAGATCGGGAAGCTGCTTTGCAAACTGCTGGCCCCAGGTTCATCCTCCTCGGCCATAATCCAGCAAGTCACTGCTGGAGTCGTTGGCTCCAGCCCCACGTGCCTGCTGAAATTCACAGCACTAAGGGATGGTTCGCGGACTGCTGCTGTCTCCCTTTAACTCATTTCTAAAACAACTCTTAGGCTATGCCAATAACAAGCAAAGAAAAAAATCACATCCATATGCAGAGAGACAAGTGAATCTGGGGAATGCTGTTTTAGCTTTCCAGCCTTGAAGGATAATACAAGGAGGTTGGACTAGATGTTGAGTGAGCCAGTCAGTCCCCTGGACAGTTGCCAGGCAAGTACCTGTGTAAAGTAGTAGTTCAGGTATGGAGAATGTAGAGATGAGGAAGCCAGATCCTATCACTGAGACTTAATAGGGGAGAAGAGACCAGTTCAGTGTCTTGATATCCTGGAAATGCTTCCGTGTGAATCTGGGAGGACTTCTTTTCTAGGTACTTGCAAAGCCTATTTTTCCTCTCATAACTATCACACAGGATTGTAATTGCTGGTTATCTCATCTGTGCACTCAGTGGGCTGTGAGCTATAAGAGAGAGGGCCCAGATGTACCTCGCTTACTGTTAAATACCTAATGTTTAATTCTAGGCCATTAAATATTTGTTAAATGACTAGATAAAGGAAAGGGTACTTTAAGTAGGAGTCAAAATGACAACTTCTAAGGACATAAATGCTCATTTATGACAACCTGTTTTCTTCCTGCCAGATACCTGCCTTCTCTGTAGGCTAAACTTGAAGACTTGGAACAATAAAATGAATACTGATGTTAAGAAAAATGGATTTTGTCATTGTAGTCTACCACTCCTCAGTTGTCCTTAAAGGACAACTCTATGTTTGTGGCTGGAGAAGCTGGCTACATTTAATTTCCTTTTGCTATTAGCATGAGAAGTTAACAGAAAAAACTCTTGAGTTACCTGAATGAAACCACTTTCTAGTTGATGTTGAAATTAATTTCATAGTCAAGGTTTCCCGTGCTCAGTTAGTTCTTAGGAACAGGCAATTCCAGATATTTCTGGATCTGGGATGATGCTCTTTTTCTAAATACTATAGGAAATACCACTTACGTTATTACGTATTACATAAGTGAAATACCACTTACAGCAGTGTCCGCTACTGTTAACGTTGGGAGTATATAGGAAGTGTGAATTCTGGAGCTTGATGCTTTATACTCATAATCTTGTGTAATGGAAAATCACATCAGCTTGTGAGGTGAAGTGCTCTTTTGCCCCCTGTTAGAGCTACTAGGACTGAAGCTTGGTAGTAACTTGTTCAAGATTAAATGGTGAGTGATTTTAAAAAGGGCCATCTCAAAGTTAGGTCTATAGGATCCCAAAGTCAGCATTCTTAACTCCTAAATGGACTTTGCTACTAGTTTTCCTTATTCTGTAAGAAAACTCTAATTATCACAAATATTAAGAACATGTAGGGATGTCCAACTCACATGATGGTTTTCTGCACGGTAACTGTTAGGAATACTTTATACAGATATTCTGAGGATTAATATCTCCCCTTCACAGATCCTAACTTGGAAACTTAGAATGGGTAGAGTTGAGACTTAAGTGGGAGGATTCAGATTCTAAATGCCGATCTTGAGGATTTTCATGACTGGCCCTCCCACAATGTGCGATAAAGATCTGCAGGCTGCCCGTGTTTTCAAAATGGCTCCCTGGGACTCTGGGTCCAGCAGAGCTGGTGAGCTGGTTCTTGCTTGCTGTTGGGCCCAGGGAGCCTTAGGGATGTGGACATTGAACTTCTATTTAAAAAAAAAAAAAAATGCTTTTCTAAAATGACTTGCTCTTTTTCATCCAGAGAAGACTTCTTCTGTAGTCTTCTCAGTGTAAATTAAAAAAAACAAAAAACAAAAAACAAAAAAAAAACATTATTTTAAAGTAAATTTGGTCTACATTCCTTTTAACGTTTTGTATTTCTCATTGAAAACACAGCATACCCAGTCACTGCCATTAAATTTCATCTTCCTGTGTGCACTTGACGATAACTACCAGTTAAACAGAGCTCGCACTCAGTGAATGTTTTTGAAATAAACACAACGATTCTCAGTACTTTTGAGGATGTTTGATGTATGATCCATCTTAAAAGATCAATGGTAGATGGTTAGAGTCATCAAGTTTTAAGGAATTGAGACTAACTCAAATTTCCTAAAAACAGGGAACTTGATATATGAATATACAGGCAAGGGAGTTGAGAAAGAGCCAGGGAAACTGAGAAGAGCGGGAGTCTGAGGATTGTTCTGGGTCCCAGGTGGCTTACTTGATGTCAGCACTTGCGATATATGGCTTTTCATTCTAGGACTTCAACTTAATGTTACATCCCGGGTGTCTTGGCTTCCTCATCATCTTACATTTTACTTTTCTACTTACCATATAGTCTTTGTATTTCTTAACTTTTATTCCCATGAACAGCTATGTGAATTTCTTAAAGACAGACTTTATCTCAGCCTTGGGCCACATACTCCATTCTCATCTCCTAAGATGCCTCCTCTCCAGTCGTCTGGACCTGCTGGGTGGTGGGATCACGGAGAGCAGAATAGCATGGTCTCTTCAGCAGAGGCTATGAGAGAAATTTCTGTGGGAAGGGGCTGAGGATGGCAGGAAGTGTGCTAAGAAAAGGGCAGTTGATATAAACCACATCCTGTTGATTATCCCTTGCAGACAGAGCACACATCCATCAACGACTCTCCATTCCCTCATCACTACTATAGTTGAAATCACCATTGCCTCTTGTTTTGATGAGAGCGATAACTTGCCCAGGTAAACCCCTACTTTCTGTGCTGTCCCATTCTGTTCATTTTCATTTCTGCAGCCAGAGAGAACTTTGCAACACCTAAAGCAATCTGATTCCTTCTTTGCTAAAAGGTCCCCATGACTTAGGGTAAATCACGCATTCTCGGACATGGCTTGCAAGGTCCACGCTCCTCCTGCAGAGATCCCCAGCCCCCTCTCTGAACTTTTCTTCCACTCTAGTTCATTCATGCTCTCTCTCTACTTTGGATCTCCTATTCTGTTACCTTGACTTGTAATGCACCCCGCCTCCTGCCCCTTCACCTGGCTAACACTCATCCACTTTTAGGTCCTGGCTGATGCTTTCCTAATCTCCCAGTTTGGGTTAGGGGTCCTTTCTAGGTCTATCTCTAGCAACCTGCATTTCTCGATCACAGAATTGAATCTTAATTATCTGTCCATTGTGTTCTGGTGGAGACTCGAAGTCCCATCATGCAGAGACCATTATGTGTTCACCGGCTCTCCCTGGCACTTACTATATTGTGCCTGGTAGGCGATGAGTGCTCTGTCCATATGTGTTAGAGCAGCAGGAGAAGAAGGTGAATTATCCCTTCCTAGGACGGTGATGAAAATGCATTTTGTGGGCTGTCTCCTCTCAAGTCTTACACTATACCATCCCTGTCTTGGTTCTGTTCTGGCTTCCCTCTTTTTTTTTGTTTTCCCCTGAAATTCTTTGTAACATGCTTTTCTGTGCTGCTTTCACTATCCTGTGTTCTTTCCTCTGATGGGAATATTTTCCTTTTGCCTGCGTGGCTGCCACTTACTTCACAGATTTCAGCTTAGTTGTCGCTCCTTCTGGAAGCTTTTCTGGCCTCACTGTCCTGAGTAGATGAAATGGCCTCCTTGTGTGTTTCAGCAGCATAACAGAGTTCTTCAAAACACTTGTCCCCGTTTTAAGTTTAAAAGCATTTCTGCAATGATGTCCATTGGTGGATATTATGCAGTCCTAGCATCATACCTAATAAGAGAGGAAACATACTTAGATCATTTTTAAAGTAACGCTGCTAGATAAAACCTACCATGGACCATCGTGACTGAGGTGATGAGAGCATCAAAAGTCTTCAGAAGTCATTGACGAGGTGTAGTAAAAAGACTAGCAAGAGTTAGACATCAAGGGTTTGAATCTCTACTCAGCAATAAGCTGGTTTTGTGGCTGTGAGCAGGTTGCATCATTTCTTTGAATTTCAATTTACATGGAGATAAAATAAAGATGATTATATTTTGCCCTTTTTGAAAATTAGAGGAGATGAGACAGGTAAATGTCCTGAAATATGCCATTTAAAGCTCCAATACTGTCTTGACGAAACTCAACCTCCCTTAAAGTATAAGAACGCATACATTGAGTATATCTCTTAAAACTCAAGGTAAAGTATAAGGACACAGATTGAGAATATCTATTTCTTAAAATTCAAACTTTGCCCTATGGTGAGACAATCAAAGCTGAGAAAGTATTTAAAATTGTAATTTTTTTTTTTTTTTTTTTTTGCATTATGTTCTAGGACTTTTTTTGCATGCCAGATCTGAATTAGACCATTTGAGATACAATAGACAAATAAATGTATTGAACTCCCTGATAACCCATTTAAGAAAGGAAAAAATGTATATGAGGGCTTAATGCACATTGCTTTGTTATTGGGGCCAATGAATGGGATCCGGGAATTCCTAAGGTGTGTGAATGAGAAATCTGCTTCCCTTTGCCCCATTACAACATGGTGGACTATGAAACTGGAAAGGGATAATTTAAGAGTAATAGATATTTAACATAGCCTTAATTTGAAGAGTTCAAAGCACTTTGAGAAAGCAATTAATTGAGGATGCTAGACCTTGAACTGGGTAATTTACATTATTCATGTGTTTTAATCCTCACCAATCCTTAGAGGTGGGTACTATGATCATTCCGACATCACATGGAAATGGTAGATGAGAGAGGTAATAATTTACCCAGTCACTCTTCTGTGTCCATGGCTCAACCATCTATAGCAAGCGGTAAATAAAGAGGAACTTTTGTGTGCTTACCCTGTGTTCACTAATGTGAGAGTTAGAAAAGGAGTCTCAGACAACCTCGCCTGGAATTCTTTCACACCCTTTCAGTCCAATCCTATCGTCTTCATGTTGCAGAAGAAGAAACTAAAATCTGATAGGTCCTGTCTATTGACCAAAGTTACACAAAGGGCAGAACGTGGATGTGTCCCATCTAGACTAGTACATGGCATACAGTAGGGAATCAAATAGGTCTTAATTGATGGATGCAGCTATATGTTCCTCATAAAGGAGAGCTCTGGGATCTAGTGAGAGATCTAGTGCTACTATCAGAAAGAATCCAGGCCCCTGGTCCCTATGTTCTCGGAGTATGTGACTTCCTGTTGGATTCTCACATACCCAGGCTGATGTCAAACTTGACACCAGCTCCAGAGCTGCGCTTCATGAGTCTTCCTTTCAAAATGTTGTACAGCTCCGACGTGCAGTGATGGTTTTCACATTAAAACTGGACTCTGAAGTTTCTGCGATGTCAGTAAGACATGCAAATAGCTTTTTGAAGGTGCCGTGAAATTCACATTTATCAGTGTTCACTGACTAATTGCACAGTAAAATTGGGTCCCAGTTTTACATAAACGCATCAATCTATTTTAGCGATCACCCTTTTCATTCAAGGAACTCTGTGTGCATATCATTTACCTTCCAGGATGGAGTGGGTGGGAGTGAGCGAGTCGCTGATTGAGATCTCCTTCTGTAACTGCTGTCTGGCCTTCAGCAAGACTGGTGTGCAATGAAATGGGATGGATGGTAAAGCGGGTGGTTTGTGTAGGAAATGCTCAGGTTCAATGGTGCATTAGATCTCAGTTCAAATCTCCGGAGTAATTAACTTACCTACAAAGAACCCCAGTTCCCTCTTCTCTAAAATAGAATTACCATAGTCCTCTCATTAGTACTCTGTGGGTTGAATTGGTTAATCCTATAAATTCCCTGGCACTTGGCAGGGATTGCTACTGAGTTTCTGCCAAAGAAAGGGCAGTATTCCTACAGAAGGGAGGTAGGGCTTGGACAATTTGAAGTGAGATGTCCTGAGGCCCAAGACCTCTGTTCTCTGTTGGATTTTTTGTTCTAACCGAGAGAATCATAAACTACATGAATGATATTTTATGGTATTTTTCCTATTACCTAGAAGGCAGAAGTAATGAAGAGTTCTTGCAGTGGTGGGAAAATCCTCACTCAAATTTGTACTTCCAGGGGGCATGGGAACTCCCAGCCTGGAGGATCCCAAATCACACTGTAACTTCTCTGGATCAGCTTTCCCTTCTCCCCACTCGCAGTAGTGGAATGGCAATAATTCATCTTCTCTGTCCTCATCATTCATCTTCCTCTGACCTCTCTACTGAGTCATTCCTGTCAGCACACAAACATGCCGTTACTTCCCACACAGTAACATAATGTTTGTTGATTTCACTTTGTTTCAGTAGCTGACATACATCATCATTGCCTTTCACAGCAAAACTTTTGGGAAGACTTGGTTTTATTCATTGTCTCCAACTTTTCTCTTTTTCTCCCCGTGGACCCCCCTCAAGACCTCACACTTACCACTCTCCCAAAAAGCTCTTGATGACTTCCACATGGCCAAATCCAGCAATAATTCTCAGTCTTTTTCTTACTTAATGAACCAAAAGTATTTGATTGTGTTGATTTCTCTCTCATCCTTGAAACAATTGATTTGGCTTCTAGGACGTTCTTATGGCTCCTTCCCCCTTGTGTTGAAGTGCTCTAGAGCTAGATCTTCCGAACTCCTCCCTTTCCTGGTGATCTCATCCAGTACTAGGCTTTAAGCACCCCTTGATAACATTGAAACTGACTCTCTGGATTCGTCCATATGTGAATGTATAATAAATCTAACTCCCCAATGTCTCTACTTTGATCGCTGATAAATATCTTGTCTCAAACCTAACATGTTCGATATCTAAATCTTGAACTTCTTTCCCCAAATCTGGTCCCCATGGGTTTCCTCAACATAATGACAACAGCAGTAGCAAACATTTACATGGGGCTTGTGTGTTGGGTAATGTTTGAAGAGCTTTGTATTAGCACTAATAATCATAAAAAACTTTGTATGAGGTAAATATTATGCCAGCCTACAGTAAAAACTGGAGAGAACTATTAACTTGCCCTGTGTCAGTGGCAGGGCTGGCAGAGCCTAATTCCAGTCTGTGCACTAGCATCCTTCCAATTCTCGAAGCCAAACATTTTGACATGAACTATAAAAAGGATTTCTCTTCTATGTCCACTTCTGATCCAAAAGCAAATCCTGTTGGCAATACTTTGATGCTATATCCAGAATCTGATCACTTAGCTCTGACACTGCTACAGTCTTGGTCCCGTCACTATTCCCCTCTTGCTTGGACTATTAGAAATCTTCCTCTAATCTTCCCTCTATCTCAACACAGCAGATGGTTTTCCATCTCAGAGCAAAAGACCACATCTACACAGTGACCTGCAAGGCTTTAATCCCTCAACTCCCCTTTTTTCTCTCTAACCTCATGTTCTATTGATGTTTTTGCTCATTCCACTCTACTCGTACTGGGCTCCTAGCTTTTCCTGGAACATGAACACACACTCTCTTGTCTGAGGTTGTTTCACTTCCAGTTGACTTTCCCTAGAGTGTTCTGCCTTCAGGTTCCCACATGCCTCTTCCTTACTCCCTTCATATATTTGGTTAAACATCCCCTTTTTAGTGAGGGTTGCTATTTGAATTGTCATATCTTACTCCAATTCAAGTCATTATTTTTGCTTCCTTGTTTTGAATTTCTCTGCTTAACACCCTCTGACTTTATCCCCCCCTCCCCCCAGTAAGAATGTTAATTTCAGGGCAGCAGAGATTTTTATTCTGTGTCATGGACTGCTAAATATGTGGTAACTATGTGCATAGTGCATATTAGGTACTCAATAAGTGTTTGTAAAATATGTAATATATAAATATATTTGTTAAAAAATGGATAACCAAATACCTTCAGAGATGGAGAGATGAAATAATTAGGATTCCTAATGCCTTAAGTAATAGTGTAATTTGGAACCAGATGGAATTTTCTATTTTCTTAGGGACCCCTCAGTCAATAGTGAAGAATGTAAGCAAGCAAAGGGACCTACTCAAAGCCAGTTTGCCAGTTAAACCTCATATTTCATGGACTGAAGTTGAATTATCCAAGGATGTTCCCTCCCATAACTCTGCTTGTAAAGTTAACATCAGATACTCTTATTTACAAAAAAACAAAAACCTCAACCTTTTAAAACATTTTAAGGTAGGTTTGTTTGAAGAGGACGTGTCATATGTGTCAATGGACTTTCTTTGTGTTTGTAGTCAAAAATAGCCAGCTTCCTACTGATAGCTAGACCATCAGTTGCATAGGAAAATTTAATTGACAGCCCAATTAGTCCAAATTCACAAAAGGCTACAGTTCTAGGTTACATAATAACTTATGGTAAATGATTTGTTGAAATAGATTCCACAAGGAGACCAGGAGATAGCGCATGAGATCTACAGTCTTCGACTCTTTACTTCCAAAAAAATTAAATATAGAATTCCTCCAGATCTGAGGTTTGACTTTTATCCTAGACCGTGAATTCCACTGGCTTCATTAGCTTTAGTTACTAGGATTTTAAATCGAAAGCAAGAGCAAAGATCTGACCCCTTATCATTGCCAGTGCAAGCCTGTAGGTGCTCATTAAGGTTTTTAGATATATTTTAGGAAACTTTTTTTTATGGGTCAAAGTTGCCTCAAGTTTGGTGGGCTATAGAGCTGGATGATAATACCCTAAAAATAAAACGTGTCCCTATGAGAACCATCTTCCCCAGATTTTTGCTTTCATGGGAGCCTTGAGAGATTTGAAAACAGGGGCACCTGGGTGGTTCAGTTGGTTAAGCGACTGACTCTTGGTTTTGGCTCAGGTCACAATCTCAGGGTGTTGAGATCGAGCCCCATGACAGGCTCCACACTCAGATGAGAGTCCGTTTCTCTCCCTCTTCTTTCTCTCTCGTGCGCTCTCTTGAAGTATTTTTAAAAAGATTTGAAAACATTTTAAGTGTTTTTATATAGCATCGTATTCTAAACAGAATTGATCCTAGCTCACCCTTTTCTGCACAAAATACTATAGCATAACATTTTAGAATATTCTCCACAGTTTGACTTTTCTTTACAGTTGTTTGTTCCCTAAGGTTGATGATCAAACCAACACTAATTACATATTTTTTCCTAGTTACTGTTTTTCTTTTTAGATCTACCCAGACACATCTACCTATGAGACAATGCTTAAATTCCTCTAAATGTTGCCATTAAAGTTTTAGAAGAGTGTATGCTACAGGATTGGTTTTGGATTTACTCCTTGTTTCTGGTAGGATCTGTCGGCTGTGTGGAGAGAAGCCTAGACCAGGAGATTGAGTACAGAAAACAACTAAGGGAGGGTTTGTATGGAAATTATCAACCATAGGGGGCCCAAAAAGTGTTATTTTTGTTCTAATTCTGATTAATGTGTCCTCAAAGTTATATTTTAGACTTGGTCTCCTTAATAGTCTTAATTCGACCATACAATGACCAAGTCAAATAGATATTTCTCTTTATTTTCAGTAGACAGGCAGCAAAGCTTGAGAGTAGTTAGTCTAAACCACATCTAATCATGACAGAGCAAGTATTCAAATCCAACTCAGGTTTTGCTCCAAAAGCTAAGGTCTAATCCATTACATTGTACTCTGTCTTTCTATCAACTTGTCAACTGTTCTTTCAGGTCACACAGGTGTTTTAAGCTTTATTAACATAGTAGAATTAATCTTAGGCATTTTCCTCCCCCGCCCCTTTTTTTTTTTGGCTCTAGGTGTCCATGCTTGACACTTGAACAAATGGGATGGCCTCTTGAGGTAGAGAGACCTCTTTCTTCCTCTGTGCCACTTGAGCTCTTTTTATAAAATTAACTGGTTTTATGAAGACCCCTAGAATTTTGCATTATTGTTACTTGCATGTCCAAATGACTCACTTGAATTTGAGCTTTCCTGGAGGCAGAGGATGATGAGTGAGTCCTCTTGGTGACACAGAGAGAAATCACCAGGAGCCACTATTTGGAAACCGAATTGATATCTGAGGTCATAGTGTTGAACTGGTATTATGAATACTTTTCTCATAGACACTCTGAGAAGCAATAATGAGGTCACACCCAAGCTACAGTGTAACGTTCCCCATGGAGCTGAGATTATCTCACAGTTAACATTTCTTGAATTCCACATTGAAAAGAGATCAGGGTTATCAATGTGATAGAGTCTCAAAATAGATGCACGCTGTTCTCTGTCTCCAAAATAGAGAAGTCCAAGAAATTTTTTGTTCTGGTTAAAAATAGCTACTCGCACGCAAATTATTGGGAGTTTTACGGGGTTCTATCTGGGAAGGACCTAATCATGACCCTATTAACCCAAGGTCAAAACTGAATTCCCAGAAAGTTAATTTCTTTGTGATCCCGCAAGCTCTTTACACACTATTCTCATTCTCGTTGTTTCTGGAAAATTTATTGGTTTGCTATGCTTTTGAAAGTCCTCTGGTTTTTCTGGAATCCTGTTGTGGATGCTCATATTGTCTATTGGGAGCCTCTGTTTTAATTTATTAACAGCTATGGCTGAGCCACCAGAAAACCCTTTCTGATCTTAGTTGATCAAATTAAAGACTATTAAAAAATGGCTACTTCTGTGTCTACTAAACACTGTGCCAGGCACAGGAAGATTATAGAGTTGAATATATTTTAGTACTTCCTAGAGATTATCTTCCCCGTCCCTACTTCACTCTACTTGCCTTGGTTCTATTCACATTGTTAGATTTAACCTTTTAGAATCTATGTTTTATTTGCGGTAAAATTCCACATATAATTGCTTCTGTACTATCTGTTCGGGACCTGCCCGAACTCTCATTAGGACCTTGAACATGTTGCTGCAAATCTCTGTGTTCCATCCCCATGGTGGCGGGATGAAAAGGACAAAATACAGGATGCTGCCATGTAGATGGATCCTGTTGGATTGTTGGAGGAGGACATTGAAATCTTTGCTGCAAAAATGTTTGTTGGCATCAGTGAAAACATGATAGGAGCTGATAGCTCCCTAGTGCCCTAGGTGTTCTACAGTTTTCTAAAGAGAATTGAGTATATGTTCTTCTCCACATTCACTCTTGAAAAATAGATATGTAGGAGGTCCTGCATCTATTGGTAGTCAGAACCTTCTCTGCCTGATGGCCTGCTTCTCTCTACTTTTGACTTCTTTGAAGCCGTGCAATCTGTTGGGCTCTTAATTTTTGATGAAGTGGCAGGAGCTGTAGGAAAATGCATACCATCCATCATTAGTTGACTGCTTCACCACTCTGGGATTCATTAGTCTCAATCATGAAAAGGGGAATAATAAACTTAACCAAAACAAGATTTAGGGTCAAATGATACGGAGTCCTATTCTATCCAAATAGTCTTAAAATTGAGAGAGAATATCTTCGATGCAAGATCTCTTAGCATGATTTTTTTTTCTATTTCAGTCTCTAATGTATAAAACATTCTTCTAAAAAAATCAGTATAGGGGCGCCTGGGTGGCTCAGGTCATGATCTCAGGGTCCTGAGATCAAGCCCCACATCAGGCTCTCTGCTCAGCGGGGAGCCTGCTTCCCCCCTCTCTCTGCCTGCCTCTCTGCCTGCTTGTGATCTCTCTCTCTCTGTCAAATAAATAAATAAAATCTTCAAAAAAAAAAATACACATTTAAAAAAAATAAAAATAAAAATTAAAAAATCAGTATAAATAATGCAGTGTTAGAATAGTTTCAGGGGTGCAATATAGTGATTCAGCAGTTCTATATATACTCAGTGCTCATCCTAGGTGTACTTAACCCCAATCATCTATTTCACCCATCCACCCCTCCCCTCCAGTAACTATCAGTTCGCTATATTTAAGAGTCCATTTGTCTCTTTCTTCCTTGTTTCTTAAATATGAGTGAAGTCATCTAGGAATGGTATTTCTCTGACATATTTCACTTAGCATTATACTCGCTAGATCCATTCATGTTGTTGGAAATGGCACTATTTCATTTTTTATGGCTGAGTAGTATTCCATTGTACACGTATACCGTATCTTTATCCATTCATCTGTTGATGGATACTTGGGCTGCTTCCATAATTTGGCTATTGTAAATAATGCCACAATAACACAGGGGTGCATGTATCATTTTTAAAAAAGATTTTATTTATTTGACAGAGAGAGGGATCACAAGTAGGCAGAGAGGCAGGCAGAGAGAGAGGGGGAAGCAGGCTCCCGCTGAGTAGAGAGCCCGATGTGGGGCTCGATCCCAGGACCCTCAGATCATTACCTGAGCTGAAGGCAGTGGCTTTAACCCACTGAGCCACCCAGGCGCCCCAGCATGAATCATTTTGGATTAGTGTTCTTTTGTGTTCTTTGGGTGAATATCCAGTTGTGGAATTACTAGAGAATATGGTAATTGTTTTTTTTTTTTTCTGTGTTTTGAGGAACTTCCATACTGTTTACCAAAGTGGCCGTACCAGTTAGCATTCCCACCAACAGTGCATGAGGAATCCTCTTTCTCCACATCTTCGCCAACATCTGCTGTTACTTGTGTTGATTTTAGCCATTCTGACAGGTGTGAGGTGCTATCTCATTGTGGTTTTGATTTGTATTTCCCTGATGATGAGTGATGGTGAGCATCTTTTCATGTGTCTGTTGGCTATCTGTCTATCTTCCTTGGAGAAATATCTATTCATGTCTTCTGCCCGTTTTCTAATTGGATTATTTTTTGAATGTTGAGTTGTGTCCATTCTTACATATTTTGGATATTGACTCCTTATTGGCTATGTCCTTAGCAAATATCTTTTTCCATTCATAAAACATTCTTGAGGATCATTTACTTAAAGTCTCTGCCATGTTTAGGCTGTGCTCTGTAGGTTTATATACAATTAGAACTAACAGTGGCTTGGATTTACCTCCTTTTATCTTTGTCTCAGACTTTCCTCCCCAAATTTTTAGGATGTCTTTTGTTTCCAGTAAAAGTTTCCCAGAGTACTGCTCACAGCGGATATCTATAGGACACAATAAGTGAGTTAGTGACAATTCTGGTTAATGGAATCTTTCCTGACTTCTGTACAGCTCTAGGGATTACTTTCTGGAACTGATGGGGACATCATTTCCCAGGGTCTGTTGATGTGTTTCGGACTGAGCCAGATGTCCCAGGCACATGGAGGGAAAGACTGAGGATGTGTCTCCCAGCCACATCTTGCCAAATAGCAGAAAGAAAAGAACTTTTAAAATCTGCACAGAATTCACTCCGTTTGTTACTGCCTTAAAATTCCAAACATTGTTCACTGACATTGTGCTGCTGAACTTTTCAAGTTGTGGCAGGGAGCATGGAGTTTGTGTGTTTTCCATCAACTGCAAGAGCACCTCGAAGTAAAGAGGAGTAGGAAACAAGTATAGCAGAATGAGTGAAAAACACTAGATTCGAGGACATTAAAGTCTTGACATTTATTTCATGAGGAACATCAGAAGCACTTGTTGAAGAAGTAATAATCTATTGATGATGGTAGGAGAAACTCACCTTGATAAATAAAATCACCAAAATAACGTCACCATTGATAAATGTGGGTTTGGTGTTCTCCTATCTTCCTTGTCACGGCCTTTTGCTTTCCCTGGCACAAGAATATCTGCCCTGTGGCTCATTTTAAAATCTTAATTGGTTGTCAAATCCCCAGTGGTGTTAGCTGACAGAGGGCTTATCAATACACAAAAATGTGATGCTAGTGTATTTTTTTCAAAGCTCTTTCACTTTATCTTTCTTACCTTTTGCAGGAACCCTATAAAGTATTTTCATCTGCAGTTTAAAGATAGGGCAACTAATGCTTAGAGGTGATTTACCCAAGATCAGGCTGTCAAATGTAACCCAAGTGTTTGCATTCTTAGGCACACTGCGTTGTCTCCCTCTTTGGACTACTTTCAGAGAGTTTTCATTTCAGAGGCGACATGGAGCTTTGGAAGGAGGCAGCAGCTGTGGGAAAGTGAGGGGCACGGGGAGAACACCTCTGTAGGCATTCCTTCTCCTGGGCACCAGTGGTCAGTGTCTGCCTTTTCTGCTTCTGGGGCTGGCTCCAGCCACATTATCTCCATCAGATCCCCTCCGTTACTGAGACAGAAGGGATTCAGCATTTCGGAGCCATGTAATTGTTCCACTAGTACAAGTCTTGGAGATAATTTTGAATTGAAATGTGTGTATCCGTGATGGTGAATACATTTCAACTCTGGGACATCCCTGATAGATGATTAGTGGTTACCTCCTTGAAGAGGATCCCAAGGCTGTGTCTGAGCTCAGCAGGATCTTATTCTAATGGGTAACTGATGTCGTGTTGTGTGTGGAGGAAGCCTTCAGGTGCTCACAGTGTATGTATTATTGCTGACAAATAGAGATCTAGTATATGAGCCTTGGGATGGGTCCCAGAGATATATATTAATCTCCTGGCTTTATAAATGGGAGAACCAAGACAGAGAGAACCAAGATGGAGAAGAGACTCCTCTCCATCTCTCTGCCCTGGTGCTGTGTCATGGAAAAGCATAGCACCATTTTGATCTGGTATTCTAGTTGGATTCTTTGACTTCTGGGCAGAAATCCTGGCAACCATAAAAGAGTCCATGGACTTTATCCTCTTGGGTTACCTTTGAAGTTATTTTGCTCTGCTGATCTGCTCTCTCTCTCTCTTTTTTTCTTTTTTCTTTCTGTTTTGCTTTTTTTTCCCCAAATACTTTTATTTTATTTTTTCAGTGTTCCAAGATTCATTGTTCATGTACCACACCCAGTGCTCCATGCAATACGTGCCCTCCTCAATACCCACCACCAGGCTCACCTGACCCCCCACCCTCCTCCTCTCCAAAACCCTCAGTTTGTTGCTCAGAGTTCACAGTCTCTCATGGTTCATCACCCCTCCGATTTCCTCCAATTCACCCCTCCCTTCTCTCTCAAAATGTCCTCCATGTTTTTCCTTATGCTCCACATGTGAGACCATATGATAATTGACTCTCTCTGCTTGACTTATTTCACTCAACATGATCTGCTCTCTATACTTCTTAGACTCCAGCTTTCTAGAATTCTTCTGCCTTTTCCACCTGTTACCTGCTTAGGTCACCTGAGCTCACCTTTATGTACAATGTCTCCTCTCCTACCCTTCCCTACCTTGTCCATCAGGACCCGTCTCTCTTAGGTCCCTTATTATTAGGTCATTGCCTCATACCCACATATATTTAAAGACAAGTGTTAGTTAATACCTTATTCTTCCTATAGGCTGATTCAGTTATAAAAAGGGGATTTTTAGAGACCCAATGCTATAATCCCAAGAGAGAACTCCCAAATGATTGGAATTTGGGATACCTGAGGAGGCCTGTCCTAGGGATGTATGAGATATCTGGGCAGAAAGCCCTAACTCAGTACTCATCCAGTCCGGGCCAGTCCAGATCGCATAAATGTGTCAATGGATTTTGTTTTCTCACCTCACGTTCATGGAACCTTCTAAATCTTTGATGCCCTCACTGTTGTATGGCTCACGGTATCGCTGAAGAGTTGTCCACCTTTGACAGCTAGAGAAATCAAAGACTTGCAGAAGGGAAGACGTGCTCTCGGGCTCTTGGGCAGTTAGAGGCAGGGCTGAGATGGAGGACTGCAGAGTGCAGCCCCGCACCCGGCTGCCCCTCCCTGCTCCTGAGCCCAAGAGCTCTCTTGCTGTTCTTCTGACTTCCGGTCAAAAGCCAGTGTTTCTCATTGGTTTGCTTTACAGAGGCTTAGCACATTTCACTGCGATCCGAAGGTATTGTGTCCCTATAAACGATACTTAACTTTCAAGCCTACAGTTACAAAACCTACAAGCTCTTCAGTGAATATAATGTTTAGTTTAAGTTTAGACTTTTTATTTAGTCTTTCAGCAAAGCCTCCTTCCAGTGTGAAGACATGGTACTAAACCCTAACCGTTTATGTCTTGTACAGAGTACAAGCAGACACGGTGTCGGAACCCCCACGGAGAACAAGTTCCCACGTGTGTGGCTGTGGTGGGGCAGGTGTGATCTGCAGGGATCACAGACCTTGGGCTAATGTCGAACATGATATGCCACAACACTTTGTTTTCACAGCAGAGGTTGTGGGAATGGGGTAGGATCTGCTAATACTAAGTATTTACAAGTCATCATAGGATTAGGTCTAGAACCAAAAGATCTCACTTCATACTTAAAGGGTAGGGGTGCCTGGGTGGCTCAGTAGGTTAAGCATCTGCCTTCGGTTCAGGTCATGATCCCAGGGTCCTGGGATCTAGTCCCGCATCAGGCTCTCTGCTCAGTGAGGAGTCTGCTTCTCCCTTGCCCTCTGCACCCCCCACCCCCCGCTCATGCTCTCTCTCTTTCTCACTCTCTGTATCTCAAATAAATAAAATCTTAAAAAATTAACTTATGGGGTCGGTAAATAGAAAAAAGCCACTGTGTAGTGTCCTGAGTTAGCATTAGAGACTCCAAAATACCCATATTTAGTAATATCTTCCACATGTTAGACTTTGTAATAGAAACCATTCACATAGATATTTCCAATTCAGATAGCAGCATCACAGACTACATATATTTCTTTAAAATATGAAGAACCAAGCCTCAGGAATTTTACATTGACCAAGGATTTCTATTACCCATTAAAAATGGATTCAAGGTTTGAACTCCAAACTCTTGGAACCGAAGTCCTTGTTTTTTTAAGATTTTTATTGATGAAGGGAGGAGGGGAGAGCCTGAGAGGAGGGGAGGAGCAGGGAAAAAGAAGTGGACTCCCTGCTGAACAGGGAGCCCGATGTGATGCTGATGCCGGGCTCCATCCCAGGACCCCGGGATCATGATCAGAGTCGAAGGCAGATGCCTAACCTTAGCAGACTGAGCCACCCAGGCGCCCCAGGAAGTCTCTTTTTTTTTTTTTTTTTCATACAAAAGTATTCTGACTCCTATAATCAGCATGCTATGTGTATAATCCTAATGTTAAAGAACAAAAGAAATGCTACAGTTTCCTGTGTTGTATTTTAAAGAATTAATTACTATTCCTCAGCATCCTATGGGCCGGAATGGGCTGTGAAACATCAACGATGCTGAGCAGGGTTGAACCAAGAAGAAAATGATGAACAGGGAATTCTGTGTGATGCAATTGAGTACCAACGGGAAGGTGACATCTTCAGAGTAGCCCCTCCTGTTAGCACACCTGGGACTTCCATAAAGCTGACTGTCAGAACTGGAAGAGACAAGTTACCCATTTGGCAAGTTGGGAAGCGAGGCTTAGCTCTGCAAAGTGACATCTCAAGATCACAGACCTACTTAGTGTACAAACAAGAAGTCGTGACTTAATGCATAAGTAAGCTTTTAGGTATGTCAGAGTCCTGATGAAAAGTGCAAGGACCTCAGATAAGCACTGAAAATAGATTTCCTCCTGTGCCAACTCAGATTCTATTAGTAGCAGCTATTTGAATTATGTTGACAAGGATTTGGAGGTTGCATCTGGAATCAGTGGGGAAGAGTGCAGTGATTGATAATCTATGTTTTCTCTACCTATAGGAAGTGGAATTTAATAGCATATGTACTATGTAGTCTGTATTTCTGATGGATGGCATGAAAAACTTCCTAGCTCCTTATCAGGAGAATGGATAAAGTCTAGCCGTAGCATCAGAAGAGCTGCTCTCATGTCCTGGTGGGTCTGTGTCCTTGAATGTGTCACTCGGTGTCCCTAAACCTTGGTTTCCTGTTAGACTCGATGTCCCTAAATCTTGGTTTCCTTTTTTTTGTTGTTTTTTTTTTTTTTTTGATTACTTTTATCTTTTCAGTGTTCCAAGATTCATTGTTCATGTACCACACCCAGTGCTTCATGCAATACGTGCCCTCCTCAACACCCACAACCAGGCTTGCCCAACGCCCCACCCCCCTCCCCTCCAAAATCCTCAGTTTGTTGCTCAGAGTCCACAGTCTCTCATGGTTCATCTCCCCATCCAGTTTCCCCCAATTCACCCTTCCTTTCCTTCTCACAATGTCCTCCATGTTTTTCCTTATGCTCCACACGTAAGT
>CM052884.1:2968112-2987513 GCA_028534135.1 Potos flavus
TGATGATGAACATTTTTTCATGTGTCTGTTAGCCATTTGTATGTCTTCTTTGGAGAAGTGTCTGTTCATGTCTTCTGCCCATTTTTTGACATGATTATCTGTTTTTTGAGAGTTGAGTTTGAGGAGTTCTTTATAGATCTTAGGTTTCCTGTTATTTTTAAACCAACTAATTATTGCTGCTCTCCCTACTTCAGATAATATCTGTGATGAATAAAAATAGGTAGCACCTGAGGATGTCTGTTATAAATGTAGCAACTCTTCTTTATAACTGAAAGCTGAGAAATTACCAGGCCCAGAAGGAGGAAAAAGGAGCTCAAATTGAAGGCAGGAAGATAATACTTTAAAATTCTATTGGAGGTAGCCATGTGTGCCAGAATTGATCTGAAATGCAGGCTTCTCCAAGAAGGGACAGACTCATGATTGCCAGGGTGAAGAATTTAGCCCTACTGAGAATGCTCTAAGTTTTATCTGATGAATGAGTAAGAGACAAAAATAACTTTTGAGATGCTTGGTAATTTCCTGGGATTCTTTTCAATATAGACCCGAACTTCTTCAGGAGATTGACTTTTTCACTCCTTTTCCAAATGGAGGGTGGAGTGGTTGGGATTCTTTGTGATGTTCTAATTTGAATGAATGCGTGCTCTGCTCCGACCTGGCTGTCCAAGCCCACTAACGTCTGCTTCTGGACTTTGTCACATATCAATCTTGAGTCTCTTACTTGCCAGCCATACTCTCTTGAAAGAGGCCTCCATCTTTTCCACATCTTCATTCTTTACTGATGCCCCACTCTTTCCCTGTTTTTCAGAAAACTGTCAACCTAGTCAGAACAAAACCCAGCAAGGTTCTCTCCCCTCCCTATGGATCTCTCCCGGTCTGCTCTTTTTCGAGATCTTGAGAAAACAGAGCTACTCTTAACACTTCCCCATCCCCCACACCCCTTGATTCAGTCATTTACCACGTTCTGTTGATTTTTCACTACCACTAATACCTCCTGAATCTGTCCACTACTCTTCACTACTACTGCTATCACTCTGGTCCTGGACCCCATGACATGTCATCTTGACACCCAGATGACTTCATAAAGCTCACTGGTCTCTTGGCTTCCCAGAGCTGGAGTGCTCCTTCACAAATACACCTGTGATGGTGTTAGGTTGGCTCCATTGATCTCTGGAAATGGAGCTGACCAGTCCATGCAAGCTCAGCCTCCAGTCGTATCTCCTGGTACCTCTTCATGCTTTTGAGCTAGCATTCAGAGTTGAGTTCTGTTTCTGGAAGTCACATGTTCTTCTTCACTTCTGGATGTTGGCATATACTGTTCCTTCTGTCTGGAATACTTTTACCTGTTTCTCTTCATTAGGTAACTTCTTAATCTTCAGGTTTCAGCTTAATCATTAGGTACTTGAGTTGGCCTTGCCTGATGCCCTAAAATCAATTTGGTCCTTCTTCTATGTTTTCTCTAAACACTATTTCGCAATTGGCGTATTTTATTATAATCACCCATTCATTATTGATCTCTGTCACTTAGTCCATTAACTCTATTAAGGCAGGGAGGTATGTGTATTGTGTTGATCACCATATCCACAATTTCTGGTTGGCTACTAGGGCTCAGTAAGTACTTACTGAGTGAGTGAATGAATGAATGGGTTCTTTGCAATTTCAGTGAGTCATAATCCTCTTCAAAGTTCATCTTAAAAGTCTAATGTTTAAACATTTACTATAATTTCCCTTCCTTATGTGTTAATTGTGTAGAATTCTGTAAGTCTGTGATTGGTATCATTTTTATGATAGTCTTTTGTTTTCAGTGACTGTTATTCTTTGTCTAATTTACCTTGATAGACTCTCCCACTGCCTACCTCAGAGCTGAGCACATAAGACATTGAAGGAATATATGACTGCTTAAATCATCCTAAAGAGCTGCTCAGGTAGGACAAATGAATGAACTATGTGCATCCTACAGAAGCTGAACATTGTTAGGCAAATATTTTTTAGTACATAAACATAACTGGAATTCAGATGATACAGCTAAAACATTTTTCCTGATACTGGAATTTTCATAAATATCTTAGTATAGAAAAGGGATGATTACACTTTGAAAATAGACCTTCTAATGTGGAACAGCTCCCCAACTCAAAAAAGTAATTGGAAGAATCAGCAAGTAGTATTTTTTTTCCTGCTATATACAGGTTTATTCCAAATATACCATTTCTGGTAATTTTTCTTCACCTGAAAATGGCTATGAACCTTCGTGCATACACAAGATAGTCCTGTACAGAATATTTTATTGCCCATACTTAAGTGTCTCTGGAGACTAAATGAGCTCTAAGATTCCTTATAAGAGCCCAGAATTCTACACACTAATTTATTCAAGCAGGAAGCTACCCTATGCATTTGGAATGCATACCAGAATCAGAAGACAAGAGTTCAACCCCCCAGTCTGCTTACTATCATCATCTTAATCTTGGCTAAATTCATGAACTTGGTAATTTTTATTTTGACACATGCATTCTGCTATGGGAGTTGGGGATTCGGTGGTGTACAGATAGTTTACTGAAAATAACGTAGCCTCTCTGAAAATTAGTTTTCTGATCTGTAAAACCCGGTTGAAATGACACGTGGGCTCCCCTCCCAGACAGTTGACTAACAAGGCTTTCGGGATAGGCTAACAGATATTTGGGAATAAAAACATGCAGCTGTTGAGGAATTAAAATAGGGGCTTGCCAAGTAATAAATACTGTAGCTGGGTCTACTAGTGTTGAGGGGTCCTGCAACTAAGTTATTGAGTCTTCCCCCAGCCCTTTGACGAAGCATGGTGTTCTCAATAACCTATGCAAACTCTCGAGATAGGGACTTCATTTGTTTTGCTGACTCTTATTTATGTCGAGGGTTCAGTAGGTGATCCATGTATAATAGGCATCTAGTACTTGCTGGGGCAGGACAGAGTGGAGTTCGGCATTCCTGCAGAACTGGTACACGAGATCTACCTTCTTTTGCTCTCCTGTGAGCCTGACCTCCAGCACATCAGGAAGCTTGAGTCTGCTCAGACTCAGCTGCTTCTATATTTTCGTACCTCTTTTTGCCCAAAGAGCAGCAGCTGGAGTAACAAATACTCTGCCTCATGACAGGAGGCAGCACAAAATAAAATAGCTTTAATCTAGACAGCCCTGGCCAGGGGGCCCCATAACATGAACGGAACACTGGAATTGGCCACCGCTGCCTTGAAAACTCATGTTGTGGGGATTGATGTCACCCTTGCACCTGTGATCACTACTCAAGGGGACTTTACCCACGTTCCTGCTTTGGACATGATACGCCTAGATAGATTGCTAGAAATCTGTGTCCTTCAGCAGTGGCCAGTTAGTTGATATGCTGAGATGGCACGTGACTGTCCTTAGGGACACCTAGCCGTAACAGAAGAGTGGGAGCAGATCTTATTGGACTTACGGTTTCCAGCCAGAGTTCGAGAGGCTCAGAACTGGCAATGCCGGGGATCAACTGGGGCACGCTGTGTGGAGACAACTATATAAACTGACTCCTACAAACAGAAACAATAACAAAGTGCTGTACCAGCTGCAAGGTGGCTTACAAATCTATAAGATTAAGTTGGGGTCCATTTAATGGTGACACCGAGTTATTACTAGTTCTGTCTTGATAGGATGTCCTCACCCTGCGCCTGTCCATCTCCTGCCCTCCTCAAGGCATAACTGCCACAATGGACAGAGAGAAGTATGTGAAGCCTGTGTGGTAAAGAAATAAAACCATTTTTCTGGCACAAGTTATTAGTTAAGGTTCACTTCTTCCTCAGTTTTTTAGAGTTCACACAACTTCAGTGCCTCTGAATTTTTAGGCTACCCTGAGTGGTTTAACTTCTGAATGGTTTTAGTTCATCCCAGTTGATTTTAGCTGTGAGGAAGTGTGACCTATTTCGTTTTCAGTGGTCAAGTAAAAGAAAATGGGAAAGTCCTTACATTTGGGAGTCAAATTTATATTTTTCCTGCTCCCATTTCTTCTTTTTTTTCTTTTTTGGCATTTATTAGTTTGCGTAGTTGTTGCAGCAATCCTGCTACACTGGTATTATCATGTTTATTTGCCAAGACATTAAACTGAAGCCCTGAGGGCGATCGTTGACTTGTCCACGGCTTACACGGATGCCAAGGAGCAGGAGGGAGATACGCACCCCCAGCTCCAGTCACTGTTTTGAGTCCCAGGCTCTTTCTGAATCACAGCCTTTTCTTAAAATTGTTCATCAGAAACCCATATCAGCCAACAAGAGACTCTCCATATGCTCCTTTCTTTGGCTGTCAGTCTTAGAGGATACGACCTTGGCTATGAGGAAGGAGAATGGAGAGATCTTGCCAGCTACTGAACCCTACTTGACCTGAATGTCTGGAGACCAAAGTTACAGGGAAAACACTCAAAGGCAGCTGTCAGCAGCCTGGAAAAGGAAATTTAGGTGCCAGGGTCTGACACAAACCAGAGAATCAGCAGCTTCCCACGTCCAGGGATGTTGGGGCTGTGAGCATGTGACTTTCTGTGACAGAGAATGTCATTAAATTTCTCTAAGGAGCTTACAGCAGATTAGAGATCTATCAGAAAATAAGGTATTTTAAGTCAAATAAGAGCTTAGAAAGTAGATGGACATGTATAATTAAAAAAACAACAACAAAAAAGCTACTTTGGAATCATTGAAATCAATTTAAAAAGAATCGGGCCCATTTTGGAGAATGGCTGTATCTTCAGTTCATTAATAATAGTAAAATATATCTTTTGCTTCAAAGGCATTTGAAATGTCATTCTTTTGAGCATGGCATTAAATTAATTTAGGTACAGAAACCAAAAAAATACCTTCCTTTGCGTCTCCTTTCACTCCTAACAATATCGTGTATCATGAAAAGGGAAAAGATTTCCAAGTTTCAAGGCTCTCCTTCATCTCAAACATATCTTCGGAGTAGCTTCTCTGCATCTTTAATGACCCAGTTTTGAAAATGAGGGTTTAAATATTTTTTAAAAACCTAGCCTTTCTAAGTATCAAGAACTACAGGCAAAGTGAGAAAGCACTCTTTTTTATTTACTTTTTTAAGATCATATTTATTTATTTGACAGAGAGAGAGGCAGTGAGAGAGGGGACACAAGCAGGGGGAATAGGGGAAGGAGATAGCAGACTCCCCGCTGAGCAGAGAGCCCGACCCGGGGCTCAATCTCAGGACCCTGGGATCATGACCTGAGCTGAAGGCAGACGCTTAACAATGGAGCCTCCCAGGCGCCCCAAGAAGGCACCCTTTAAACAGCAGAGAATCTGTAGAAGATCTTCTTCAAAGTCAATTGCATAGAGGAGCGTTCTAATCTAGAACTTAGAAGAAACTTGCAGGAGTCTGGCAGTGTTGAGCCCCCACGGAGGACATAAAGGAAGAGGGGATACCATTCCTGGCGTTACATGGTTTATGGTCTATTGACCTGCATATGGAATCATTAAAACGTATTGCCATGCAGAACTGGATTAGACTTTAGAGATACTGCATTCAGTAGTCAGCAGAGACCGGAGAAGTCTCCGTCCTTGGGAAAAGGGGAGGAATGCTCCATGGATCAGGATGGTTTCAAAGAAATCTTGAAGGAAAGATAAGATGAAGTCAAAGAGACAAAAGGACTTTCCAGGCAGGAGGGTACAGGATTAGAAATAAAAATGTTTTAAAGTGGGGGGTAGACTGGTTTGAGTGAGACTGAGCATTGGTCCAGCCAATGGGGAGCAGCAGGGTATATATGCTTACATAGGGGGCACATGGTGAGCCCTCATTGTGTGTTTGTTGAGTGAATATGTGCGTCATACACACATTGTTTCCTAAGTCTGTGTGATCTTGGAAAACATAAGCTCTTGGATTCTCTGATTCTTCCTTTGTAAATGAGGATAGCAATAAATTAAATTCATGGTGCTGTTGTGTTCAGCAAATCTACACAGAGTACTTGTTGAGTATTTGGAACCGAGTACTGCCCTGTCTTGTTCGCTGCTGTATTTGTGGTCACAGAGCTGCCTGACACTTGCCTCAAATAGTTTTCTTAAAAGCATTCAAGAAGCAAGCAAAGGCAGGGAAATGCATATTCTCGGCAGGGTGAATAAGTTAGTCTGGTGGGTGGAAAGGGCTCACAGGGGCGGTATGGATCATCAGATTTCAGACATTGGATTTGGAAGAACTAGGCCATGGACCTCACTGAAGATGGTCTTCAAGGACACCATGTTAACAAAAGGAAGTGCAAGAAAAAAACAATCGGACACGGCCCAGAAGCAGCTTCCAGTGGGCCAGGAACACTTAAAGAGCTGAAAGGTGGTGCTTTTAGTTCAGAGCAGTTTGGGTTTCATCAGGTCCTGGCTGTTCCAGCGGTCAGCTCCCCTCTGTCCAGCTCAGGAAGAATATAATACAGATGTGTGGACCTTCCTTCCAGAATACAGCTAGGTTAGTCCTTACCCCTCGTCCCCACAATTGGGCATTTCGAAATGCCTTCTTGGGACCCACCATGCTGTTGTAGGTCACTCCTGATTATGCGGGTTTCAGTGGTTCATGATTCTATCCTCCCCTTCTGAGTACAGAAATCGCTCAGGTGGGCGTAAGCGTCTTCCTGTGCCCTCCTGTGCCTCCTGTTCCACACAGGACATTTATCCAGTAGGAGGCCCTGAGCTGACCCTTTCGTCACCCCTTCCAGCAGGGCTCACCTGTTGGCTCAGAGCACGCTCTGCACTCGGTTACTTCTGTCAGTTGACCCAACATGGAACCTTTCAGGCAAGCATGGTGCACAGTGAGATACAAGATTGTCATTCTTTCATTCATTCTACAAATCATACCAAAACATTAGTGGAACATAAACAGACTGATTCGTGCTGGTGTTGGAAAGAGAATAGGGAATAAAAAGAGATACCTTCTCTACCCTCATAAAGCTTATAGTCTTGCTGAAGTCATAAACGGTTGAGTAGATTGTAATAAATGTAAATTTGCAACTATTTATTAAAAACTGTAATCTCAAAAATTAGCTATGTCCAGCCAAATGAATATAAGACTAAAACTTTATTGAATTCTTGGGGCGCCTGGGTGGCTCAGTGGGTTAAAGCCTCTGCCTTCAGCTCAGGTCATGATCTCAGGGTCCTGGGATCGAGCCCCGCATCGGGCTCTCTGCTCAGCGGGGAGCCTGCTTCCCCCTCTCTCTCTGCCTGCCTCTGACTACTTGTGATCTCTCTCCTCTTTGTCAAATGAATAAATAAAATCTTTAAAAGAAAAAAACTTTATTGAATTCTAAAACTGATTTTTCGTGGGCCATTCTTTACATATGCATGTATTTTGGATTTGAAAGGAGAAATCAATAGAACTTGAGGGATTGAATTTCTTAATCCAAGATGATTCAACTATATTCCAGGCTCTGTGCAAGCACAGATGTGTAGAAGAGAAGAGAAGAGGGTTTGCGATAGGATCTCTGGGGTTGTAAGCTTTTAGAGGGGAAAGATGACAGAAATAGCTGGAGACCTACTATAGTCATGGAAGATGAGAAAGGAGATCTTGTCCAGAAATGAGTGTATTGCTTTATCAAATGCTACATAAAACGGTGAAGACATGAACTGAAAAGTACCATCTAGATGAACAGCTTGGAATTCATCGGTAAAATAAGAGTATTAACCAAATGGAATTTTTTTGTCTTATCAAAGAGAAGGTACAGATCACTAATGATTAGATAATTCTGATTAGTTAAGGAATTGCAATTCAATGATAAGTCAATCACAAACCTTTAAAAAAAAACCTTCTTGAACAGAATTGTATCTTGTACCACCTGTGATTTCTTAGGGTGATTACATAGAGCAGATCATGAGTCACATTTTGAAAGGAGCTATCTTTTAGCGGGGCTGAACATAATATAAAAAATTGTGTCCCGAAACTTCTTTCTGATCTTCAGCATCATTTGTCCATATTTCCAGGTACCATTCCTCTCTTCCGGTCCAAGCTTCCTTTATGATAGTGTTTCATGAGTGTTAAGGAAAACCACTCTCTAAGTGACCAGATCAGTAATTACAACTTAGGAAAGTTCTTCCTTTAAACTTAACTTGCTTTCTTACGCATTTTAAACAATTTCCACTGGAGACATAGAGCCTCTTGTTTCATTCTTTCTCGATTTCCATAGTTTTCCTCTCACATGAATAGGCTATATGAACTTAATGAGCTGTTGACTCCTGTTTCTTAGATGGAATGACAGGTCTTCCACCTCCTGCACAATGGGTGTTTCCATAAATAAATTTGCTCAGAGGGGAGGCCCAGGCACACACTGTCTCTTCTTTGTTTCCTATTCTGTGAGTACCATTCTTGGAGGGTACCAAAAATGTATAGTTTGTACACCGTATGCCTGTTGGCAGCTAGAGCAGCAAGAAGTACACATACTCTTTAGCAGGATGGTCTCGACAACATTTCCCAGTAAAAGCAATCTAGAAATATCCTCTTTCTTTGGATGCAGAGGAATAGTTAATTTTCCTTACTGGGTTTGATGCATGTGCAAGCATTCAGATTAAGAAATGACCTCAACTGCTCCCCAAAATAATTGTTCTCCAGTGTTTGATCTATCCATATTCTCCTTCACTATTACTCCTCTCTGCTGCATGGTCAGTGATGCCACCATCAATGTAGTGGACCTCTAAGTTTGGAGGAAACAGTGTGCAAGTGGTGATGACTAATTGGAGGGTTTATCTCTGAGTAGATGAAGAGGAGGGGGGTGAGAATTGAATATCAGTTAATCAGTGAAGGGCTGGTTGTTGGATGGTGCAAACCCCTACTCTCTCTCCATGACCATTATTCTTTCTCTGAACATGGTTAGGGTCTCATCTAATTGGTCTCCATGCTCTTTATAATTCCATCAGTCTTTGGCTTATTATTGTTAACGGTAACAAGACAGCCAGCCACAGCTCGTTCCTATTTCACGGAAAGAAGCTCCAAGGTGGAGGATTCCTGTAGTGTCTGTCACCAAATGGGCCAAGTTATTTGTATTTGTACCCATCCTATTTTTTTTCTTTTCTTCCCCCTACAGTGAAAGAGCTATCCTTCTCTGTTTTGTGTCCCATCTGCTTACGGTTGCATAAGGAAAAAGGCAGTGTTTGCTAGACAGTGTTCTGGGTATCAGACAACACCATTGAATGTGACAGATAAGGTTGAGGAAGGAAGCAAACATACCCATGAGAAAGGCAATTTGCAGAGTGCTAAGGGGCTATAAAGAAAATGACTTTGCTCCTTTGTAACAGAGTAATAGTTGCAGAATGAGGGGAAACCCTTTCTTAGGAAGTGACCATTGAGGTGATACCTTAAGATGCAAATATGCTAGCCATGCAACCTGGGGCAGAGTTCTAGTGGAGGGATAAGTGTCCTCGATAAGGCAGAAAGGAGCTTTGCATGTTTGAGCGCAGGAATAAGACCAGCATGGCTGGAGTGTAGAATGCAAGGGGGAGAGTAGTAAGCAATGAGGTTGGACAGGCAGAGAGGACTGGACTTTTCATAAGGGTTTTTTTTTTTTTAGATCAAGTTAAGTTTACTTTTATTTTATTATTATTATTATTATTATTTTAATATTTTATTTATTATTTATTTGACAGAGAGATCCCAAGTAGGCAGAGAGGCAGGCAGAGACAGAGGGGGAAGCAGGCTCCCCACTGAGCAGAGAGTCCGATGCGGGACTCGATCCCAGGACCCTGAGATCATGACCTGAGCCGAAGGCAGAGGCGTAACCCTCTGAGCCACCCAGGTGCCCCTACTTTTATTGTAAATGAAATGGAAAGCCTTTAATAAACTTTAAATGCCAAATTTTGAGCAAGTAAGTGTCATGATCTAATTTTTCTTAAAAAAAAAAATCACTCTTGGCTTAGTGAGGAGAATGGATTTGTAGGGAGGAAGAAAAGAAACAGGACTATCAGGTAGGAGACTACTGCACTAGTCTAGGTGAGAGATAATGGTGGCTTGTGTAGGGTCATCGTAGTGGAGATGGACAGAAGGTACAGAGCTGTGTCTTGTGTGGCAAACTTAAAAAATAATTGCAGATGGGTAGGATATTGGAAGGGAAAGGAAAGGGGAAGATAAATCAAGGATGCTATAAACTTGGCTTTAGGAGATGTTCACTGGTGAGAATGTTTACTCAGATGAAGACGACTGAGGGAGGGCTAGGTTGGTGAGTCATGGGATAATTACAGAACCTATTTTGGATGAGTTACATGTGAAGTGTCAATGAGACAATTCAGTGGTAATTTCAAGTAGGGAAACAAGTGTGTGCAAAAAAACCCGACAGTCATTGGTACAGGTGGTATTGCAAGACATGGTGGATTGGAATGTGGATGGAAAATGGAAGAAGGTCTAGGACCAGTTTTGGGGTACTCTGTTCTGTAAAGCCTCAGTAGAGCGATGGAGAAGGATCAGCTGCTGAGGTAGAAGGAAAACCAATATTTGTGGTATCACAGAAGTCAAGAAAACAGTATTTGAACAGGTTCCCATGTTGTTAAGTGTTTGGGATGAGAATAGTAAAATGATTTTTCATTGACTTCAATGAGGTGGAACCCCTGGTGTCACAATAAAATAGATTCTGGGGAGTGATGGGGGCAGAATTAGAATTAAGGAGCCAGTATAAGGTGGACAAGGGGAAGCAAAGATGATAAATCCCTCATGTGAGAAGTTTTGTTGTATAAGAGAGCAGACAAATGAAATGGTAATTGTAGAGACATAGGGGGAGAGGGCATTGGTCAAAGAATTTTTGAGAGTTCTTACAACTCTCTTTGTCTTAACAAATGGGGCGGAGTGAGAGAAATTGATGAAGATACTTTCTGCTTCTGAGGTTTCCCCCTTTTGTCTATATTCAACCTCTTTTTCTCTTGGGGCAACTTTGTATCAGAACTTAATCCTGTGCAAGTCTTTCCTCTGTTCCTGTTCTTCTTTCCTCTGTTCAAAAGAGAGGACCAGCTTCTCAAAAGTATAGATATTGCAGTTTTCATTTACTTGCCACCTTCCTTACTTGCTCAACTCCCTGGTCTAGCTTCAGCCCCTGACAAAGCCCTGGAATTAATAGTTGCTATATCTAGTGCTAAAGTTTCCTGCTAAACTTTATGGTGTTTATCTCACTTAATACCTCCAGTATTTTAATTTTTCTCCCTTAAAAACACTTTCTCTCTTTGCTTCTTTCTCTTTTTCCTTTTAGGGAAAAGTAACTCTTTTCTCTAAACCTTACCTCTGGTTCTCTGGTCCAGCCTTCTTTGTAGGGTTTTACTTCTTCACATGTGCTGCTCCTCAGACTGTTTTCTCATTTCACACATTCTCCCTGGGCAGAAAAGGACTTCCAAGAATCGTCTATACCCTGGAACCCCCTAAATCTATATCTGAAGCACAGATTTTTTTCTAAACACACACATGCACACACACATATGTTTTCCTACTTGACATCTCTGTTTCGATTTCACACAAGTACTTCAAACTCAATACACGCCATTCATCTTCACCCTCATCGGGTCCCTTCCTTCCTAGTCCGCTCTTCAAAGAAGCGTTCCACAATCTGAATAGTTGTTCTGGTCCGTAACGAAGGCATCTTTTGGTCTACTCTTTGCTCACCTCATCCATGCAAGCAGCCACGAAGTCTTGTTGAAGAGAATTCCTGTATATCTCTTGGATTTGTCTATTGCTCTGTCTGAAGTAAAATGCAGAGGACTAAGGGTAAGACCTGTTTTTCATATGGGCTTTTGTTATGGGCTCTCAGAGTTAAATAACTGATAAATATTCACCAGGCTACCTTCTTTGTGCCTTTCAACCGACAGGGAGATGAGAGTACAGAAATAGGAAAGACCTAGATTTTTTTAAAAAGACTGTAGTATATTTTGAATGAATACTAAAATACAGCCTAATTTTTAAAAATTTTTGTATTTATGGGGAGCCAAAGAAAATTTAAAACATGGAAAGACGTACTTGAATTTTGAACAATAAGTGTGTCATTGTGTGAAGAATAGATTGGAATAAGTTTAGGGAAAAGAGTTACTTGGCAAAGAGACCATGACAGTAAGAGGGCCTGAATTAGGGCATGAGCAAGATCTTTGGATGTGTATAATGGAAAATTTCCTCTTATTTATAATAGTATACTTAGTATGTAGCATAGAACCCATAAAAATCTTTTCATATCTGAAGGACACTTCTGGGAATGCGTTTCTTTTGCTAGCTTTGAGATGGGTAGCTTTTATCTTACTTGCTTAACTAGATTCCTTCTCCTACCCACTCAAACATACACACTTTGAATAATTGTTGAGTGAATGAATACATTTTAATTATCTGAAGAAAATCGGAGAACATAATTGGAAACTCCTAGCTACTGTGCAGACTTTTGGCACTGCCTCAAAGACACCTCAAATAATCAGAAAACATAAATATATATTTTTTTAATTTTTTTTATTTTTTATTAACACATAATGTATTATTTGCCCCAGGGTACATGTCTGTGAATCATCAGGCTTACACATTTCACAGCACTTGTGTATGTGCTATCATAAATATATTTTTATCTGAAGTCAAAGTATACTCTGGAATTTCCCCTGTATTGTGCTCATTCTAGAAGTTTAAATAAGAAGCCCTTCTCAGTATTTTAAAAACCGCACAATTTTTTTAATGTTGAGCTCTTACGAACTCTGAGTACACTACTTCCCAGTTTTTCAAAATAAAGCTTGAGAAAAGAAGCACAATAGGGTATAAATTCGTCCTACACAGATTATTAGAAGACGCAGGGGCTCCAAGCATTGAAGGAAACAGTGGGAGGCTGGGTGGACAAATAAGGGGGAAGAAATGGGGGAATCGAAGTGAATGAGAAATCTCTGAGTTGAGAGTGTGGGTTTTGTGCAGAAAATACTTACCTCCCATCATGCAGTGTTAAACTTGGACTCTGAGGAAAGTTGCTTTTCTTGCTGTGAGTTCAAAATTAGTTCAAAATCTGTGTCACACTGAGCGCTCCATGGAATATGAGAAAGCCGTCCAGTCCACACCAGGGTCCCGTTAAAATTTCTGGAGTGCAGACATTAAAGATTTACACAGGAATACTCCAAGTCCACTGAGGGGCCGGTGGTCGGCCCACATTGGGTCTTGGTGCCCGGGAACTGAGGACCAAGTTCCTCTAGTCTCTAGAATGGCCAGAAAATAAATTTCTGTTGTCAGAGCCCCCCAGTCTATGGTACTTCATTATGTCAGCCCTAGAAAACTAATACAACTTATAAAGGTATCTTACTAAAGTTTTTTAAAAAAATATTTTATTGATTTATTTATTTTAGAGCAGAAGCAAGGGGAGGATTAGAGAGAGAGGGTAAGAAACTCAAGTAGACTCCCCCATGAGCCCAGAGCACGATACAGACCTCAGTCTCACGACCAACAAGGTCATGACCTGATCTGAAATCAAGAGTCAGACGCTTAACCAGCTGAGCCACCCAGGTGCCCCTAACTCTTACTGATTTTTAAGAGCTCTTTACATACAAGTACTTTATTAGGTAGGTATTTTACAAGTATTTATTCAGGGTTTGTGGCACATCCTTTGAATTTCTTTAGTGTCTTTTGAAAAGTAGAAGGCTTTAATTTTTATTAAATCCCATTTATTTATTTATAGTTCATGTTTTTTATTATTTTGGTGTTTCATTACAATATTATTGAGATAATTTTTACCACTTTGAGATAAGCTAAAGTGTGGGATAATATATGACAAATACACCCTGAAAACCATCGCCACAGTCAAGATGATAACTATTTCCATAACTCTCTCCAAAGAAAATTTCTTTATGCTTCTTTGCAAACCATGCCTCCTGCTAATCCATCTTTAGGCAACTAGTGACCTGCTTTCTATCACTATATATTAATTAGTTTGACTAGATTTTGTATAAATTAAATCACACAGTATGTACTTTTCTTTTTCTTTCTTTCTTTTGTTTTCTTTTTGTTTCTTCTGTTTTCTTTGTTTTGTTTCCTTTCTCTTTTTCTCTTTCTTTCTCATTCTCTCTTTTTCACTCCCTCCCTCCCTTCCTTCCTTCCTTTCCATGGCTCCTTTCACTCAGATAAGTGATTCTGAGATTTATCCGTGCTGATTCATGTATCAGTAATTCATTCGTTTATATTCCATTTATTATCCTAAGTTCTTAATCTGATAACTTGCTGATTGACATTTAGTTTTAATGCTTTTCATCCTTGAAAGACTTATCTCACAAAAAGTTAAATTGACTGAAGTAGAATGTAATACTGATTCCATTTGTTGAATTATTCTACTCGTTTTCCAAACCATTCACCAAACAGATAACTGGTTTTGTTGAAATTTCAATCTGCCCTCATGTCAGTCTGTAGATATTACAAATTAACTGTGTCATTAAACAATTATATTTATGATATGTAAAATTCACTGAAGCGCTTTATAAAAAGTTATTTCTTATTGAAAGATTTGTAAGCAGATTAGAGAATTCTGCTTGAGTGTTTTAAGCATAGAGTTGAGACATGTTATAAGTGATACACATTGTTTTGAGCATTAACATCACTTAACAATTAAAACATTTCCAACCATCCTTTCAAAAACTTACAAATGCCTTTAGAGAAGCAGCTATTCTTTTATTGATAAAATGTCATCTTGAAGTTTAATATTTAATGTTTTTCTGAAATTGCTTGGTAGCAGTTTATATACTTTTCATTATGGAAATTTAAAAAAAGACATTACATCTTTTTATAGAACAAAAATTAGATATGCACCTTTGTTTGCTTGACAAATCTCTTAAGTACTTATGCATAAATCAGCCAGAAAACCTCTCTGTTACAGAAAAAATTTTAAGGTTGTTTCCTATTTATTATTATAAGGAATCTACTACAATTTGAAGATTTTCTAAAAAACAGAAAATACATAATTACATCGGTAATGTTCGATATCACTTTCTTTTTATTTTATTTTATTAACATATAATGTATTATTTGCTTCAGGGCTACAGGTCTGTGAATCCTCAGTCTTATACAATTCACAGCACTCACCATAGCACATACCCTCCCCAATGTACATAACCCAGCCACCCTATATCTACCCCCTACCCCCTCACAACCCTCAGTTTGTTTCCTGAGATTAAGAGTCTCTTTTTTTTTTTTTTTTGTTTAAGATTTTATTTATTTACTTGACAGAGAGAGATCACAAGTAGGCTGAGAGGCAGGTGGGGAGGGTGGGGGAAGCAGGCTCCCTGCTGAGCCGTGAGCCCAATGCAGGGCTCGATCCCAGGACCCTGAGATCATGACCTGAGCTGAAGGCAGAGGCTTTAACTCACTGAGCCACCCAGGCGCCCCAAGATTGAGTCTCTTATGGTTTGTCTCCCTCCCCCCATCCCATCTTGTTTCATTTTTTCCTTCCCTACCCCCCACGAACTCCCGCCCTACCTCGCTAATTCTTCATATCAGAGATTCTATGATAATTGTCTTTCTTTGATTGACTTATTTCACTTAGCATAATACCCTCTAGTTCCATCCATGTCGCAAATGGCAAGATCTCATTTTTTATGACTGCATAGTATTCTATTGTATATATATACACCTCATCTTCTTTATCCATTCATCTGTCGATGGACATCTAGGCTATTTCCATAGTTTGGCTATTGTGGACATTGTTGCTATAAACATTCGGGTGCACATGCCGCTTCAGATCACTACATTTGTATCTTTAGGGTAAATACCCAGTAGTGCAATTGCTGGGTTGTAGGGTAGCTCTATTTTCAGTTTTTTAAGGAACCTCCATACTGTTTTCCAGAGTGGTTGCACCAGCTTGCATCCCCACCAACAGTGTGCTTGCAACACTGTTGCAACAACCGCATGCTTGCCAACACCTGTCGTTTCCTGACTTGTTAATTTTAGCCATTCTGACTGGTGTGAGGTGGTATCTCACTATGGTTTTGATTTGTATTTCCCTGATGCTCAGTGATGTTGAGCACTTTTTCAAGTGTCTGTTGGCCATTTGGATGTCTTCTTTGCAGAAATGTGTGTTCATGCCTTCTGCACATTTCTTGATTGGATTATTTGTTCTTTGGATGTTGAGTTTGATAAGTTCTTTATAGATTTTGGATATTAGCTCTTTATCTGATATGTCATTTGCAAATATCTTCTCCCATTCTGTCGGTTGTCTTTTGGTTTTGTCGACCATTTCCTTTGCTGTATAGAAGCTTTTGATCTTGATGAAGTCCCAGTAGTTCATTTTTGCCCTTGCTTCCCTTGCCTTTGGTGATGTTTCTAGGAAGAAGTTGCTGTGGCTAAGGTAGAAGAGGTTACTGCCTGTGTTCTTCTGAAGGATTTTGATGGATTCCTGTCTCACATTGAGGTCTTTTATCCATTTTAAGTTCATTTTTGTGTGTGGTGTAAGGAAATGGTCCAGTTTCATTCTTCTGCGTGTGGCTGTCCGATTTTCCCAACACCATTTGTTGAAAAGACTATCTTTTTTTCCATTGGACATTCTTTTAAAGATTTTTATTTATGTATTTGAGAGAGAGAGAGAGAGAGAGAGAGAGAGAATAAGCAGTGGGGAAAGGCAGAGGGAGAGGGAGAGAGAGAAGCAAACTCCCTGCTGAGCAGGAAGCCTGATGCGTGGCTCAATCCCAGAACCTGGAGATCATGACCAGAGCTGAAGGCAGATGCTCAACGGACTGAGCTACCCAGGCACCCCTCCATTGGACATTCTTTCCTGCTTTGTTGAAGATTAGGTAACCATAGAGTTGAAGGTCCATTTCTGGGCTCTCTATTCTGTTCCATTGATCTATGTGTCTGTTGTTGTCCTTGTACCATACTACCTTGATGATTACAGCTTTGTAATAGAGCTTGAAGTCTGGAATTGCGATACTGCCAACTTTGGTTTTCTTTTTCAATATCCCTATAGCTATTTGGGGTCTTTTCTGGTTCCACATTTTATTTTCTGTTCCATTTCTTTGAAAAAAAATTAATGGTATTTTGATAAGGATTGCATTAAATGTATAGATTGCTTTAGGTAGTACAGACATTTTCACAATATTTGTTCTTCCAATCCATGATCATGGAACGTTCTTCCATTTCTTTGTGTCTTCCTCGATTTCTTTCATGAGCACTTTATAGTTTTCTGAGTACAGATTCTTTGCCTCTTTGGTTAGGTTTATTTCTAGGTATCTTTTTGTTTTGGGTGCAGTTGTTAATGGGGTCAACTCCTTAATTTCTCTCTCTTCTTTCTTGCTGTTGGTGTATAGAAATGCAACTCATTTCTGTGCATTGATTTTATATCCTAACACTTTACTGAATTCCTGTATGAGTTCTAGCAGTTTTGGAGGGGAGTCTTTTGGGTTTTTCACATAAAGCATCATATCATCTGCAAAGAGTGAGAATTTGACTTCTTTGCTGATTTGGATGCCTTTTATTTATTTTTGTTGTCTGATTGCTGAGGCTAGGACTTCTAGTACTGTGTTGAATAGCAGTGGTGATAGTGGACATCTCTGCCATGTTCCTAACCTTAGGGGAAAAGCTCTCAGTTTTTTCCCCATTGAGGATAATAATTGCTGTGGGTTTTTCATAGATGGCTTTGATGATACTGAGGTATGTACCCTCTGTCCCAACACTGTGAAGAGTTTTGATCGAGAAAGGATACTGTACTTTGTCAAATGCTTTTTCAGCATCTCTTGAGAGTATCATATGGTTCTTGTTCTTTCTTTTATTAATGTATTGTATCACATTGATGAATTTGCAGATGTTGAACCAACCTTGCAGCCCAGGAATAAATCCCACTTGGTCGTGGTGAATAATCCTTTTAATGTACTGTTGGACACTATTGGCTAGTATTTTGGTGAGAATTTTTGCATCTGTGTTTATCAAGGATATTGGTCTATAATTCTCCTTTTTGATGGGGTGTTTGGTTTTGGGATCAAGATAATGCTGGCCTCATAAAATGAGTTTGGTAGTTTTCCTTCTATTTCTATTTCTTGGAACAGTTTCAGGAGAATAGGTACTAATTCTTATTTTAAATGTTTAGAATTCCCCTGGGAAGCCGTCTGGCCCAGGGATCCTGTTTGTTGGGAGATTTTTGATGACTGCTTCAATCTCCTTACTGGTTATGGGTCTATTCAGGTTTTCTATTTCTTCCTGGTTCAGTTTTGGTAGTTTATATGTCTCTAGGAATGCATCCATTTCTTCCAGATTGTCAAATTTGCTGGTGTATAGTTGCCCATAATATGTTCTTATAATTGTTTGTATTTCCTTGGTGTTGGTTGTGATCTCTCCTCATGATTTTATTAATTTCTGTCCTTTCTCTTTTCTTTTTGATAAGTCTGGCCAGGGGTCTATCAATCTTACTAATTTTTTCAAAGAACCACCTCCTAGTTTGATTGCTTTATTCTACTGTTCTTTTGGTTTCTGATTCATTGATTTCTGCTCTGATCTTTATTATTTCTCTTCTCCTGCTGGGTTTATCCTTTCTTTGCTGTTCTTTCTCCAGTTCCTTTATGTGTAGGGTTAGGTTGTGTACTTGAGATCTTTCTTGTTTCTTGAGAAAGGCTTGTGTTGATAGATACTTTCCTCTCAGGACCGCCTTTGCTGCATCCCATAGAATTTGAACAGTTGTGTTTTCATTTTCATTTGCTTTCATGAATTTTTTTAAATTCTTCTTTTATTTTCTGGTTTCCCATTCATTCTTTAGTATGATGCTCTTTAGCCTCCATGTATTTGAATTCTTTCCAACTTTCCTCTTGTGGTTGAGTTCTAGTTTCAAAGCATTGTGGTCTGAAAATATGCAGGGAATGATCCCAATCTTTTGGTACTGGTTGAGACCAGTATATCACTAATTCTTTCTTCTGCCTCATTTATCCTAGCAGTAAGAGCCTCCATTTTTTAATCGTACCTCATTAATAGCTTTTTTGATTCAACTTGGTTAGATTTTAGTTCTTTTATTTCTCCAGAAAGGGATTGTCTTGTATCTTCCATGCTTTTTTCAAGCCTAGCTAGCATTTTGATAATCATCATTCTGAACTCTGGTTCTGACATCTTACTAATGTCCGTATTGATTAGGTCCCTAGCCATTGGTACTGTCTCTTGTTTTTTTTTTTTTTTTCCTGATGATTTTTTCCACCTTGTCATTTTATCCAGATAAGAATAGATGAATGAGAGAACAAAATACTAAAAGGGTAGCAATGACCCCCAGAAAAATATACACTAATCCAACTGGAAGAGACCCGAAAGGGGGGGGGGGAGAAGAAAGGAGTAAAAAAATACAAAAACAAAAAAAACCTGGTAAATAGAATAGAGCCACACTCTTGATTTTGGGTGTATTTTGGTCTGTTAGAAGAAACAGTCTCCCAAAATTTTAAAGAAAGAAAAATTTATATATATATATGGGTAAACACGATGAAGGGATAGAATATGACTGTAAAGA
>CM052884.1:2988013-3088878 GCA_028534135.1 Potos flavus
ATAATATGAAAAGGACACAAAGGTAAAGAATCTAAAGCTAAAGAAGCAGATGTAGACCTAATACAGTCCAAGGAGTTAGAGAAAGTCTTTGTAAAGTTGTATCTCATAATCTGCCCAAAATTAACAAAGTGCAGAGTCGGCAGAAGAGCACTGAGGCAGAGGAAACTAAGGTAAGGTCCTTAGAAGAGACCAGTGTGGTGTAACTGGGGCACAGAGTTCTAGAGTGTGTGTATGATGCGTGTTTGAGGTAATGTTGGGTGATAAGCTGAAGCATTGGAGGGAACAGATGGTATAGCATCCTTTGGGTCATTTTAAGGATTTCAATTTTGATCTCAAGCTCATCAGAAGCTATTGAAGAGTTTCAAATAAGAGAAAACTAGAATCAGATTCATGGTTCCAGAGCGCTCATGCCAGCTGCTGGTCTGGGCAGGAGTAGATGTAAGAGCCATTTGGGGCATTTTTCAGTTCTGAGAAAAATTTTCTTGAGTACTTTGAGTACTTTACTTTCAAGTAGCTGAGAGTAATTTTCTTGAGGTGACAGGGGTGTTGTGTTTGGGGCAAATGATGCTCAAAGACAGATCATCTTTGCCAGTGACTTATTTACCACAGGTTCACCGCAGAAATTAGAATATTTCACAAGGCAGTAGCATACAAGATAATGTCTCTTAAGACAATAAAGAAATCGTGTACCCCAGCCCAATGATAGACTAATCGCACTGTTACTCCAGGCAAAGAGGAGCTAAAAGAAATAAAGTCGAAATTTAGTCAAGGAGCATTTTTTAAGATTTATTTGAGAGAGTGAGGGTATGTGCATGCTTGTGAGTTAGGAGGAGGGGTGGAGGGAGAGAATCTTCAAGGAGATTCCTTGCTGAACGCGGAGCCTGATGGTGACTAGATGTGACATCACGTTAAAGACGAACTCAATCTCATGACCCTGAGATCCTGACCTAAGCCGAAACCAAGAGTGAGATGCTTAACTGACAAACACCCAGGTGCCCCTGAGGTGCAACTTTTTATGCTTTGGTTCTCAGTAGACTCTATCCTTTCAACTAAAAGCTGGTTCGGAGTTATAGGCTTAGGTCCCTGCCTGCCAAGACACACAGCGGGTGATGATGGCATTGGTGTTGGCAGGCAAGGTAGGCTGCTCTGAAGATTATTACTCCAGGAACCATTACACACCTTGCACTACTGTTGATGAGAAGTAGCTCTGCCAAAGCATAAACAGATGTCTCTTCTCTTCCTGAGACTGCTGATGACCAAGAATAGCCTGGTCATGACAGGTATCCCAAGATCTTTGGAGAGCTCTTTCCATCAGCAAAGAATAGTCTTAGACTGAACACTCTGAAGTTGCTGGTCAGACATCTTGGTTTTTAGAGCTCACAGCTCCAACACATGATGGACAGCACTGCCATTCCTGTGGTTCCACAACATGGTGGTCATCTCCATTCCGGGTGCAAGAGTTAGATGAGAAAGTCCTAATACCCAACTTCAGAGCAATTTCACAAAAACAAGTTATTTAAAACCAGTTCGAACTGTGAACAATTTTGTCCAAGCTTCTACTGAAACATGGGTTTGAAATAAGTCAGTATGCAACAATCTACACTGGGATTTCAGAGGACTTAATAAAGACCTAATGTCCTTAACAAATCTAAGTTCACATATGTATCCATTCACACTTGAATTCTGAAATATTTATAATCTTAATCTAAAATCCAGTCATATTCTTGTGGGTGTTTTCCTTTGACACACATTCTTCTACACTTCAATGACCTGTTTAAGCAACTGTATTCCTGGTGTTATCAATCCAAGCATAGTAGAGAACTCTTTAAGGTGATGCCATATCTAATCACCAAATGACCGAAGGTTAAGCTGCTTAAACCACTCAGTTAATTTCCTTGACAACTAGATTTCCAAGCAAATATTTTTATAAAATTCCACAGTTCTAAGCTTGCATAGCATCTCTAAGCACAGACTCAATTTGTATTACTTCGAATTAAAAGCTGTCACAACTTTGGGAGAAGCATGCTTTTGTTCTTTTTTCAGTTCCTGCAGACTTATTAGTCACATCTTCTAGATGTTATTTTACTTGTCCAGAGTTTTCTAATGTATGATTTATGTTTATTATATCAATTTTAAGAGATTCAACGTGGAATATGCCTTCAGTTATTTTGTGTTCCTCTATTTTCTATTGACTTGAAATAGTATCTTTCCCTTTTTATTGTCCCATTCCTTACTTGTTCTATTTTTCCACATTGCACCATGTTTGCCCTTTCTAACAGGTTAGAGTAAGGTTTGACTTAGAGCATGCTATTATGGTTCAGTTTCCCCAATTAGATACAACTGATTGAGGGGGTATCAAAGCCATAGTCATGGGTACTTTAACCATGGGTCTATCCAAATGTCTTGCTGTGAAAAAGATACTTTGGTTCTATCCCACCAGCATATCCTTAGGAACACATTGTCCTTTTGCCATAAGGGAACTCTCTGTGGCCTGTAGGTTCCACACTCCCTTTCGACATTGGGGAATGACAAAAATGTGGTAACACAATGTATTGTTTGCTTTTTTAAGTGCCAATATTTTAATTTAGTGGTTGCTCAGGGAATCCCAGCCATTAGGGTATGTGCTATCTACTGTACTTCTGGTGGGGTTGTCTGTTACCTCAGGTGACCAGTAATGCCCTGAGATTACAGCTGTTTTAAGACTATTCCAGATGTCAACCACTCTTAACTGCACCAATTGACAATCTACACTTAGACACACATCTTTTATGTCGTTGCTTTGTATTTTATTTTTAGTATTTTCTCCCACTGCTTTCTGTAGAGTTTACATTACTCTACTTCCATCTCTGATTTTTTATAATATACTGCTAATTTTATCCATCTGTGTATCCAAAGAGGACAGAGCTGCCATTGCACACATGTTAAGTTGAGATGACTTGGTTTCAGAGTTTTTAGAATTGAATACAATTTGATCAATTTGGAATTGAGAAAACATAGCTGCCATTGTGTCTCCAATTATACCTACCAGTTCAAGAAGAAAGTGTAAGGACTTTTTTTTCCCCAACAAAACTATTTTTGGTATAGGTTGTAAACTGAACGTAAATGAAGATGGATAAAACTGAGCACAATTTGAGGATCTGTGTCTGGTAGGAAAATCAAATTAAATTTCAAGTTACAGGCTACTATTGTAGGTTCCAATATGATCATGAGAAGCTATATTAGCATAGGTTTCCATATTCTTGGGGTAGAAATCTGTGGTGTGAGATAGAAGCCTGATGTATGCCACCAAAGATAATGATCCGTGCTCTGTGCTTAGTTTCATATGTGACCTCAGTACACCTTCAGCGTATCCCTGTTTTTTTTTTTTATTTTGTTTTAATATCTGGACATAGTGTCTATGGATCTATTGCTAAGTTTCTAAAAGAGGGCTATAGATTAAACAGTGTATGTTGGGGGTGTGGTAGTCATTGTTAGGCGTATTTATATTGAAAGATATAACTGTCCCATTGTCATGTGGATGTGATTTGACAGTGTCTATTCCTGAAGTATTAGTACCCATGGCTGGGAGTACATATTAAGTATTCCATGTGGCAAATTTATCTTCATAAGTTTTTAGATTTTCTAGATTGTCCCTAATTTTTCTATTTAATGTTGTACTTCTCACTCTTGGTTTCTGCTAGTCATCTCTTGATTCTTGACATGTTCTATTCCATAAATACCTGATGATTCTGCTCTAATTGGTAATTTTTGGTATATTATTAGTGTAAATGTTTTATACACTGATATGACCATGCTCCTACCCCTCATCTAGTGATATTTATATCTACATTGTTCTTTGTATATCCCAGTGCATGTACATGCGTGTTCTGAGATTTCTCCCTGGCCACTAGAGGAGCCCTTGGCCTGTGATTGATACTTGGCATGTCTGTTTGTCATGTAACATGTTCTGTTCAAGAACATGTTGTTGGTAAAATTTAAAAGTTTGTAGTGACCTTACTTATGGGCCACCATAATGTTTGGTTCAAAGTTGTGTTGTTTCGTGCGTCCATACATGGTGATTTAGTATTATTTTGGAAGGTAAAGTTGAAGTCTTGGTCTATGAATGGCATTGAAGTATTTATATGTGTTTCGTTATAACACCAAGTTAATAGTTTATATCCTTTCAGTGTGAGAATGAAAGGTCTGATACTCTGGTCTTACAGAAACATTCAGTATAGCATCAGAGCACATGGAGGCATTGCATATAGCAATTCACTCTGCTTTCCTTGGCTCAACTTCTTTCTTCATTACTATGCTAACTTTTTCCTGTGTATATACTACTGGTCTTCTCCCTGGGTTACCAGATGGTTTTTGCCTTGGTCCTATCTCCTGGTCTACAGTCATCTTGGTAAGATTTGGTAAATATGGTAAAATTTGGAGTGGTGGAACAACTGCTCTTGCTGAAACTGTCAGAGGAGTGTCCGTAGCTGCGATGAATATGGTATTCAATGGCAGCAATAGGCAAAATGGTGTGATCAGTAGGTAACAGGTCCTACTGACCCGCTTAACATCAGTTGTAGGGTTTAAGATGCATAGTATGTTCATTTGGGCAAATGCTAAAGATGGTGTTTTCGTAAATCTCTGTCTCTTCCTTGTTCTTTTTGCTGTTAAAGGAGGTCTATGACAAGAGTGGCTGCCACTGCTGATAATCCTCCCAGCAAGAGAGCCACACACAAGTCTGGAAAATACACTCCCTACTACAATGCCTTGTGGGAATGTCTCAAGTATCTTATAGTCATCAAGGGAGTCCAGGTTCTGGTAATGTATGCACGCAGGTATCAGGCATGTCTATCTAGTGTTTTCAGTAGTTTATAGTCTTCATGCCTGGAAATTTAATGGACGTTAACTTCTTTTGTCTGGGGTAGTCCACCTTTATTTTACCCTCTGTTACACAGTAAGTGTTATTGGTAACTGGTACTAAAATTTCACTTCCCTCTTTCACTTAGTGTTTAAGATGCTGTTAGTGGTTGTCGTATTATCTGTGAGGGGTTGCAATATTGATCCTATAGGTGTTTTGCCATTATTTCTATAGCTGTGGTTTAGTGAACTTCTTCTTTCCATATTGCTTTAGTCCAAGCTTTCATGTCTAGATTGTTGGTAAGTAAGCAGTGGTTTGGTTCAACAAACCATTGCATTTTCCAATTGATCCAGAGGTGGTAGGATTATATGGGAGGTGTAAGTTACACATTATGTCTTGGTCTTGCCTTATTCTTGTTTTGACTTTCCTGTGACGTGAGTGCCCTGATCTGATTCTTTGACGACAGACATGCCACAATATGCTATCCATAATTTTAGCACTTCGACATTGACCTTTGATCATACTTCTTGCAGGGATAGGGTAATCCTTTTCTTGACCATGTATCTACTCTGGGGCATGGGTATATTTTGTGATACCGGTAATGGTCCTATGTAGTCAATCTGAATTCTTTGTAAGGGTTCATCAGCCTCAACTTTAGAGTGCTGATTAGAGATTTTTAAGCTTTAAATTTTCCAAAATTCTCACTTTTTTTTTTTTTTTTTTTTTTTTTTAGTGTGATACTGTAGATACTGACTTGGTATTATGTTTCTATTTTCTAACCAGGTTTTAACATTATGTATGCTATGTTTTAGTGTCCTGTTTGATGATGTGCCCATATAATAGTTTTCTCAATTGGCATATCTATGCTTTCCTGTTTTATTTCCCATTATTCCTTTGCTTTACGCATAATTATATTTTGAATAGGCTGTTTTTTAAACTGTGAATTGATGTGGTTTTTTGAGACTGATTTTAGGAATTCTAGCCTCATTGGTTTACTGATGATTTGTCTACCTGATTATTATACTTAGTTAGCACACAGTCCTCTCTTTGGTGAGCTGAGACATGTGGGATAAATTTGGAAATATCAGCCTATGCTGTTTTCTGATATATGTCCATACCCCACATATCCTTATTTCTTATTTTCCATTTTCTTTCCATGTTCTTGACCAAATAGCTACTATATTAGCTACTGTCCATGAGGCCGAGAAAAGATACACCTCATTCTGATTTTCTTTAACCAGTTGTCCAATGGCCAATTTTATGGCTCTTAGTTGAGCACATTGTATGGATTCTCCCAAGCTTGATTCTGTCAGGGTTAGGTTATCATTAATCCTCAGGGCCACGGCCTGCCAGCATACTCGGCTGGTGTCGTGGAGAATGATACTTCTGGAAACCAGTGCATTTTTGAGCGCCGTGGGCCTGAGTGATCCCCCTTGCCCGACTACTCCAGCGTGGATAGGCTCACCCCTCAAATCTCTAGCAAGTAGACTATTGGCACTGTTGAGGAAATCTCAGAGGATTGACCATCTATATGTATGTACCCCTAGAAAATACACCATTTCCATGTTACGACTTTATGGTCAGGGATAGTTCCCCTCTATTTAATAGACGTCTGCTGTTCCCAATCTAGAATAGGATGTTGGAGTTGAAGAATAATTGGCTTATTTCCTATTAGTGGCTCTGCATTGTGTAGCGCTTCAGAGAGTGACCAGATTAGCTTTTCATTTGGTTGATATCTATACTTGGACCATAAGAACTTTTGGTCCAAAATGCACTCAGGTGATGTTTGGGGTCATGGAGTGTTTAAATCTACTGTGATCATGTTGCAAACTCTTGAGAGTATAGGCATTCTAGTGTTTAGTCAGAATCTTCATTAGCTGACACCAATAAGTTTAAAGTTCTGAAAGCATTTTTCAAATAAGTTCACTGCTTGAGTCTGTCCATCTAAGTTCCCTATTTTCCTAGTTATTTCATGGATGGGTTTTAAAATTTCCCCATATGTGGTACATACTGTCACCAGTATTTGCACAGTAATTAATTTCTAAGATTCTTCTATTATGATAGGAGTTGGGATGCAATCTCTGGGGTTTTTGACTTAGTCTATTGTTTTCTTACGTTTAGAAGACCAAATTATGCCTAGAAATTTTACTGTAGTTTGGGGTCCTCGGAACTTACCTGAGTAAATAAATCACCCTTTGAGTGTAAGGAATTCAATTCACTCTCTCTTGACCCTAGTCTGGTCTTCCAAGTTATCACTATAAAGAAAGATGTCATCAATATAGGAAATCATGGTTTGTGTTTGTTTTGTGTTTTCCTGAAGGGCGTGAATGTCTTGTTCATGAAGGCTGTGGGCTACCACTGATTTGTTAAGGCACCTTTGTGGTGAGCTAGTAAACAGATATTTTCTACCTCCCATGAGAATGCAGTCATGGGTTGGTGCTCTCATCAATGTGTGTAACAACATATCAGAGAAGTCTGTCATCATATAATAAGTTCTCATCCAGTGGTTATACTGTTTGTATTACTACCTGTAGCCAGGAGTGTTCTATCAATCTGGGGAGAGTGTTTAAATTCCTCTAATCTACTGTAAATCTATAGTAGGCACAAAAATTTGTTCCTTCAGGAGTTCATGCATTTCTTCGTGTGTCCTCTCCTAAGATTATATTGGGGTATATTTGTTAATTTAGAGGGGCAGGCAGCTCAACTGTAGTTATTTTCCTGTAGTTAAACTATTCTTTGAGATAGCTATATCTTAGTTGTTCACATGTTGTCCTATTACATCCATTAGTGGGATATTTTCTAAATTGGGTCCTATAAGGCATTTGACTTTCCTGATGGTGGTCATCATTTCATCAAATGTTCCTGGGGTTAATTTTCCTTCTAATCTTTCAGTTGGCCCCACCATGTTTTTTAATTTTTCTGTCTTACTGTGTTTTCTCTGTATTATTTTTACTTGGGACTCAGTGTACAATAGCATAGTGTAGTACAAAAAGTATTTTTATTTACAAAAGGGTTTCTATTGAAGTGACGATTGTAACATAAGGGCAATTTTCTCTGGCTCAGTCCAAGAGACAGGCTGCTGGGCCCCTCCAGGGGTGTTCTTCGAACTTTCTCTACTTAATTTGTCAGTAGTTCATCTATAGGTTTTGTGAAAGGGCTGTCGTAAATGGGTTGGTGGGTCTGTTTCCTCTCAAAGGTTGGTTGTTTCTGTTTCTTTGCCACTGTAGGTAGTTTCTGGGGTTTCTCTGTGTGTTTCTGTTTTTATAATTAGGATTAAAGGGTGGTGGTCTATACAGTTAAGGTGGCCAAAAGGGCCTGAGAAGTTTTGTTCAATTAAGTTTGTTTACATTAGGTATAGGCCTTTTATGTCTATATACCTTAGTGTTGAAACTGTAGCCTTTACCTTGACTCGGTTCCTTAGCTGTTCTGATCAAGTCAATGAGTTCTGTGTTTCTGGCACCTTCAAATACCGTAAGCACTGCCATTCTGTCCTGTGGGACACAGCTTTTAGGGGGACCTTCAAAATTTGTTCTGTTTCTTTAGCACATAACATATCTGTCCCCTGTCACAAATCATAGCCAGTAGTCTTAATTTCATTATTATTAGCTTCCCCTGCTGCTTTCCATTGGGATGTTTTAAGGTAATATATTATAATTTCCAGGTTGCTGCAACCAAAGACCTTTGTAAATAAGCATAATTTTCTCCAAATACTCAAAGGTGTTGAGTAAATTCAGCATCAGTGGTAACGGGTCTGAGTTGCACAGTCTCTGCTCCTGTGAGGATCAAGTTTTATTCCCCTTTGGTCGATAATTCTAATAGCCACTGGTTTTCAGTGTCCAAATCAATTATTTGGAATTGCATCCTAATTTTTGTCATATCTTGTCTAGTAGAGGCTTTCTGTTCAGTAACTCTGATTAGTTCCATATTATCATTTGTTGTATTTTTGTCTATTCTCATGGGCTTAATTTCTAATAGGTTAAAGTTACCAGAGTCAAAAGAATTATAATAATCATCTTTGGGGTGTCAGTTCTTGCCTTTGGGAGCAAATGGGTCTGGGTTTCCTCCTACTCTGAGAAAACACTTGAGGCTGTAGCCTTTATTTTCTGTTTGTCTGCATCGATGTTGTCTGCATCCTAATGAGAGCCCTGGGATTTCTTCCTTACTTGCTCTTTTTAATATAGGATACAAGTCACTGGGTTAGTTGATTAGCTCGACATCTGGAGTTTCCTTAATTTTAGGTTTTGTCTGGGCTAAATCTTCACTACATCTCCAGGGATTCTCTGAAGTTAATAAATAATCCGGTCTACCCCTCAGCTACTTCTTGAGTAATTTTGGTGGGGTCCATGAATGAAGCATATTCGCTGTTGTCCTCCTGCCTTTGACAACAGTGTTCAAGGTCTATTTTATTATAGAGATGTTTAATAGAATGTTCTGAATTGTTTATAATATGGTGCGAAGCATTATTAAGATAAATATCGTAGGCAGTGTTAGCATCTGAACTATAGCCGCTCTATCAATTTTGTCCATTTATAGGTTGTTTGTAATTTCAATAGGATGCCATAGATGGTAAATAGTATATTAAGTTTAAAGTGTGTCAGTCCAGCAACGAGCTTTACCAGATTTTTGTTAATTACAAATTCAACAGAATTTATCAACCTGTTTTTCAAATATTACCTGCAGGATGATAATATCCTCTAGCACTGACAAATTTTAATTATTAGTTTGGGTCAGGTTCACTGTCGGCATTACAGTAATATTTCACAAGTCAATAGCATGCAGGATAATGCCTCTTACTAAGACAGTGAAGAAATAACATACCCCAAAACAATGACAGACTAATTGCACTCTCGTTTCAGGCAAAGGAGAGATGAAATATAGAAAGCCCAAATTTAGTTGAGGTATGCTTCTTTACAAGTTGGTTCTTGGTAGAGTCCATCCTTCTAACTAAAAACTGGGTATTAACTGCAGGCTTAGGCCCCTCACGGCTAGGTCACAGGCATCAGGGTTGGCAGGCAAGGTGGGCTGCCTTTAAAAGTTGTTACTCCATGGACCGTTAGAGCTTGTAGACCTGCCAAGGCAGGAACGGATGTTCCTTCCCTGTGGTTTACCAACACTGCCGACCATGAGTAGCCTGGCCGTGGCAGCAGCCAGGTGTCTTAAGATCCCTGGAGAGCTACTGAGCTGAGCCAAACACTCTCAAGTTTCTGGTCACAACTTCTGGTTTTTAAATTTTAGAAGTCTTCATGTGAGGGACACACTGTCCGTACTAGGATGTCAATGGTTTAATGATCCTCTTCACATCAGGTGGGAGAGTTTGATGAGAAGGTCCTAATATCCAACTTCAGAACAATTTCATAAAAGCAAGTTATTCAAAACAAGTTCAAACTATGAAGAGTTTTGTCTGAAACTTTTAAAACATGAAATTTTTAAAATTTTAAATTTGATTTAATCAAAATATAGTGTATTATTAGTTTCAGGGGTAGAATTTTTATTTTTTAAGATTTTATTTATTTATTTGACAGAGAGAGAGAGACCACAAGCAGGCAGAGAGGCAGGCAGAGAGAGAGGGGGAAGCAGGCTCCCTGCTGAGCAGAGAACCTGATGTGGGGCTCGATCCCAGGACTCTGAGATCACGACCCGAGCTGAAGGCAGAGGCTTTAACCCACTGAGCCACCCAGGCGCCCCTCAGGGGTAGAATTTAGTGATTAATCAGTTGCATACAACACCCAGTGCTCATTACTCACGTGTGCTCCTTAATGCCCATAATCAGTTACCCCATCCCCCCACAAACCTCCCCTCTAGCAACCCTCAGTTTCTTAGAGTTAAGAGTCTCTTATGGTTTGTGTCTCCCTCTCTGTTTTTGTCTTATTTTTCCTTCCTTTCCCCTTTGTTCATCTGTTTTGTCAAACATGAACTTGAAATCATAAAAAGTCATTACACGACACGTGGAGAACATGTTAATTGGATGCATTAAAAAGGCATTTTGGAAGTAAACAAGACTGTTGGGGAGTAGGGGAAAAGAAATCACACCAATAGGATCTTTTTCATAATCAAATAACCTGGACAATAGGGTCAAAGCTGTTCTAAATCTCTTAGCATTTTCTTGACCTAAAATGTGGGCACAACTTAACAAGAGAGTTTCTCCTAAGACCTTCCTGGAAATTGCTATTTAGCTTCTGAGTTGGTATTGTCCGGAGAAAGGTTGGGTAATAAACCTTATGCTAATATATATAAATACTGTTTAGGACGTAGAAGTTAGCAAAAGCTTGTTACTGATGTGTGGACAAACCTGTTACGTATCCACTTAGTTTTTTATTCAGGAACCCCCTGTAGTAAATAGTACACCAAACTATCCATTTTTTATCATCTTACATCTTTAAAAATTTTTTTGAGGTATAATTGACATACAGCACTATATTACTTTCAGGTGTACAACATAATGATTAGATATTCGTATATATTGTGAAATGATCACAATATATCTAGTTAAGATCCATCACCATACATCATTACAAAATGTTTTTCTTGTGATTAGAAGTTTAAAATTCTACTTTCTTAGCAACTTTCAAATACGTAATACAGTATTAAGTATAGTCACCATGATGCATATTACATCCCAGGACTTATTTTCTAATAGGAAGTTTGTACCTTTTGATTTCCTTTATGCATTCCACCCTTCTCTCCCACCCTTGCTCTGGCAATCCCCAATCTCTTCTCTATGAGCTTGTTTTTCTACATAGAGTAGTGGTTGCTCAGTGAATACAGTCGAATGAACGAACTTAAGACTCAGTTAGGACACCATTTCTTCCTGGAAAACCTCCCTGGACTTTCCTCTTCCCCCTCATCAATTGAATCCCTCTCCTAAGTGCTCTCACAGTACCTCCCCTCCACCTCTCCTGTTATATAGCACACATCATAATTTATTGGAACTGTGATTTATGATGGCAAGCATATGTATATTTTGTCCAAAACTGTATCACTTAAAAAAAAAAACTATCACTTTAATAAATACTCATTTAATTAATGAATCATGCTTGGAATTTAATATATTTAAAACAGTGCATATTTCTGGAATCATTGTGAAGGGATAGTTTCAAAGTTCTGTGGATGTTGGTTTTGTTTTCAGCATGCCAGCCCTTAGATCCTGGGAAGTAATTTGTTATATGGCCTCTTAACTTGAGCCCTGCGATTTTGACCTGACCCAATGTTTACTTTAAGAGTCTGTGGAGAAGTTATTTGAGCATCAGTCCTGAGTCTCCTATAAATGGTGTAATAAAAGAGCTAACCTATAGGGAGATGGAGTACACTTGCTTTATGCAATCTCCATGTAAGGGACTTGCTATAAAACATATTATTTCACAGACTTTTGTAACTTCAAGATACCTTATAGTAAATCTACTACAAAATAATCTTTGTAAAAAGCAGATACTGTTCCATATCTTTTGTGCAAATCTGAATTTTTGTAATAGCAAAAAAAAAAAAAAATCAGAATAGTTCATTCCAATTCACTCTGTCCAGTCATACCAATGACAATACACCCAATATTTTCTATTGTGTTTTTCTTTTGTGTAAGTCTCCTGATTCACATGTATATCTAGACTGTTAGTTCCTCAGAGTGCTAATTCATTCTTATTTCCTCAGTTCAGAGCATCTTACTAAGTTCTTACCATATATTTGTAATTTGAAATGATCCATCTATCCCTCAAACATTTTTTCACTGCCTGATAGGTATCTATGAGGCACTGGAGATTCAAAGACAAAACAAAAAGCTTCTTTCTGAGGCATCTTAGTTTTAAAATGGAAGCAGATACCTGGATGTATAACTTTCAAATTCAGTGAGATTGGTGGTCTGATAGGCATGGATTTAGGATGGGGCACGAGTGACAGAATGTTCAACCTTCTGGTGGTAACGGTGAACAGAGGGGAGGACGTCAGGGAGAATGTCTAAGAAGAGAAAAGAGAGTAGGATTTCTCTTCATAGAGGAGGAGAGTGGGGACATGGGATGAAGTAGGACATGAGATGATGGTCAAAGAGAACATGGGCAAAGACGTGAAGCCATGCAGTAAAATGGTATATCCACAGACTCACGTGCTTCTGGGTGTCTGTGAAGAAAGGGAAAGTAATGGGATTGGACAGATAACCAGAAGTCAGATCAAAAAGTTCCAGAGAACTTTGCTACACTTTTTGACCTTAAGAAATTGTAAAGTTTTGGGACGCCTGGGTGGCTCAGTTGGTTAAGTGGCTGCCTTCGGCTCAGGTCATGATCCCAGGGTCCTGGGATCGAGTCCCACATTGGGTTTCTTGCTCAGCAGGGAGCCTGTTTCTCCCTCTGCCTCTGCCTGCCACTCTGCCTGCTTGTGCTCTCTCTCTCTCTCTCTGACAAATAAATAAATAAAATCTTAAAAAAAAAAAAAAAAGAAATTGTAAAATTTAAAGTATGGAGGTAACATGAGGGAATAAGCCATGGCTTTGGTGTGGAGGATGAAGGGGAGGAAAGAAACAATGAAACCAGGAGTATCTCTTAAGAAGTGGTAGCACAGTCTGGGCAGTCATGAGGGCCTGATGTGGCTCATTTTGGGGTAAGTAGAATTGGAAGAACTTACTGATCAATATGGTAAAAAGGAGAGAATGGAATCCAGGATGACTTCGGGCTACCTTGCTTAAGTGAGTGGAATTAAATGGCGGTACCAGTTCCCAGCGTAGGGCTCATAAAAAGAAAAGCAGATTTAGTTAGTTCTCTTTCTACTGAGTTGAAGTGTCTCCAGATAATAGGTACTGGACGATTGGATACTAGTTCGGAATAACAGGAAAGATACCTGTGGTGGGGAAGTGTATAGATTGGAAGGTTATCAGGGTACAGGTAATAATTAACTCTCTGCTCTTGGGTGAGATTGTGCACAGGGAGATGGGATTATTAAAGTCAAAAGTTAGGAGAGGACAGAACCTTGGGTACCGCCACCGTTTATGGGGAAAGGTAAAGGAACAGAAGCTAACAGCGGAGATTGAAAAAGGATTAAATAAATGTGGGAGGAGAACCCAGATGTCATGGCACAATGCACTCAAAGAGAAGGTAGAGCTTCAAAGAGGAAATTTTCATTTGTGTGAAGATGTTAACTAGAATAAGAACCAAACTGAGTCCATGTTAGTGACAAAGTATAAATGAGGAAAATGAATTATTGTCCTTGTCAAGACTAGATTCAGTGGATTATCGGGTTAACAAGTAGGACCTGAGAAGGTGGAGGTTGTAAGTAAACTGTTTTTCCAAGTAGCCTGGCTTTATGGGAGGAAGTGATCTAGATAAATACGGAAATATCTGTCTCAGAGCAGACAAAATGTACTTATGTGTGTGTCTATTTATAATTTAGGAGAAGGTTTTAATTGGTTTATGTGGAGAAGTTCATGGAGAAGCGCACATACACAACAGTGTGGGGGGCAGGGGGTGGAAGAGGAGGAAAGAGAAAAATGTATTGATAGAATGAGTCTAATGGTGAGATAAAAAGGGGGGGATCAAGGATACAGGTGAGGAAATTAGCTATGGAAATGGGAAGGGACATTTCTTCATATAAAACCCCAGAGAGTATATTGATTTAGAACTCATACAGATAAAAAATGGTTTAACATCATTTGATTTCCAGTAACTTGAAATGCCCTGAATTTCACTGCTATCTTTTGGGGAAAGTTTAAAGGAAGTTAGCTACAGGCTCACTTTTTAACTTTTCTTTTCCAAGATACAGTCAGGTTGATTAATTTCTTGCACAGCAGCAAGTCACGTGCTCTTCCTTTGACAGCCTCCACTTGTTTTCTCATTATTACACAATCTGAAGAGGTGGGTTGTGTCTTTGTTGATGTCACTCAGCAAAGATTAAAGTTCGGTGCAAACCTCTTTGAGCTCTGCTGGGTAATGCCCTCAAAACTCAGGCTTGTGACTTGAATTTACTTTTCAAGTTTCCAGAAGAATGACTCATAGCTTGCAAATCCATACCCTGGATTCCTCCTCCAGTTTTCCGAAGGCAGAGTTTGGAGATGTGTCCAGGGGATGCTTAATAGCCCCCTCTTTTTTTCCATCAGCTTTAATTATCCATCTGTTTCTATAGACAATTTAGTACACTGTGAAAAATTTGAACAGATGGGCTATCGCAATTGGAAACGGAGGTAAGCATTGGGAAGTTCAGGCAAAGCAAAGGCTGAATCCAGAGAGCACATAACACGTAGGATTTCACCTAATTCCCGCGGTATCTCTGAAGTAGGCATGATTATTGCCGAAGCCAGGCACCAACTGCTGGGATAAAGTTGACATAGGCACAAGTTGAGGGTTGGCAGGGCAGGCACGGGTCGATTCTCATGCAGGGAACGATGCTCGTTGGAGGGTATATTGATGCTGGACAGGGATATAATAATGTATATTATAGGAGTGTAGGAGAAATAAAGGTAAGTAGAGTCTTACTTAGTAATTTGTCATACAAAACATGGTGCTTTGGACTCAGTAGCTGAAGAATGAGGCATGGGTTTTCACTTCCTCATCTAGACCATGGAACAGCTAGGTCTCTTGTTCTGGATTTCTGAATTCTCTTGTCTTAGAGGAACACCGAGTCTTTGTGTTTCAGAGCTGAAAATTGCCAGATAGGGCCAGACTACAAAAGATAACTTTGCCATGGAGTCTTTATGGACAAGGTCTAGGCCAGGGAATCTAGTGACTACAGCGGCCAACCAGGTAACATAAATGAATGAAGAGAGGCAGGTACCCCAGCAGGGAGTAGTGAGGACTGTGGAAAAGTGGAGGGTGTGTGCCCCAGACGGAAGTGCTGCTCAGTTACCGCTCACTCTTAACATGCAGGAATGTGAGCCCATCTGGGAGCTCTTTTTGATTGACTGGCAGAAATCACAAATCATGAATTCTAGTGCCAAAATCTTCTAATTGTTAATGTGTGTTCCAATGTTATAAACTACTTGGTGGATGAAACAGGTGCATCTGTGTTTGACTGATTCTGTGAGTTCTGGTCCCTGCCCTTCAACTTGTGTCGTTTGAGGCAGGAAGGAGGTGGTTATAATACTGTTGGCAAAGGCAAGAGAAAGGGAGCATGAGAGGATGGAGATGTCATGAAGGTCCTTACAACTCAGAGGACCGAAGAGGGGCAGCCTCTGCAAGTGGCTGACCCAAGTCCTACTCAGCTCTAAGGGCACCTTTATAGGTGTAGGTACACAACTCTCGGAAATCTCAGCAGACTCCCCAAAGCAGAGATCGGCTTAGCAAGAACAGAGCGAGTACGAGAAAGCAGCCAGCCACCTTAACATGACTCTGTGGACCTGCATAAGACACAATGAAGTGGGATGCCCTGACCTGAAAACCAGGGCTTCTCCTGGTTTCTCCTGAAGTATGGAAGCTACCAGATTCAGAAACAACCTAGGAGAAGGGGAGCTAGCCGTGAAAAGGACCAACCCGAATTTCTTGATAGCCTTGGGCAGGGGTGGGGCTTGAAGAGGATATTCTGTAATTAAGGGCAATAAAAAAATGTGGGGTTGCTTACACTCCAAAGTTTGAGGTCAACACTCCAAGGTTTTTGGCAGCTTTTGGGTGGGCCATCCCTAAGGACTCACCGTGAGCTCTGTGGAGAAAGGGATGGTGGCAGAAGCTGGAAGAGTGAGTTTTTGTTGGAATCTGTGGGACAGAAAACCACGCTGGGCTGTCCAGAGTGATAACAATTGGGTGGAAAGGCAGTCTTCTCAATTTCCCTTTGAGATGCCCAAGGCATGGATGCCTTAATGACTCAAGTGAAGGGATGTTTCGCTTATACTTGAGACTTCGGATTCTCTGGCAGCTGGAGGGGCTGCAGTTTTTAAAATGATAGGAGGGAGAGCCTTTGGAATGGACGTGAGGGTTTCACCAGCAGTGCGGTGTGCAGGGAGAGAGCACAGAGGGGAGGGGAAGATACTATTTCGTGAACCATGGTTAGCAGACGTGGTCTGGGTCCTGGTGGAGACCCAGCCAAGGACTACCATAAATAACTGGATCAGACTTTAGTGAGGTCTTCTAGGAAAATGGAGGCAGAATTAGTGACATATTAGTGATTAGTCAATGCAGAGCAATTGTACCTACACATAAGTGAGATCAGAGGACACTTGAGTAATATTTTCTTTTTATAGCTGAAGAAACACACTCACTACGGTTAAGGGGCTTGTCCAAGTTGTCCTCAGTGTTTTGTGATGAAACTCAAATTTAAATTCTGGGCTCTTCAAGTTCACCATCTACTTCGTTACACCTTTCCTGCCTTTTGCCCAACGTTTATCAACTTATCTTTTTTATCTCGAAATATTTCTTTAGGAAATGTCTTAAAAGTAGAGGTGTGATCATAAATACTTGGAGAGCACTTAAAAACCCACTGGCTCTACCTATTGTAGTATGTGTTGGTACATTTTGAATATTGTAAACAAAATGTTAATTTACAATTTAACAAAGAAACAGTAAATAAATGGGGTGTCAGAAGCTATAGGCTCTGCTTCCAGAAAAATAATTCTAATAAACACAAAATGCCACATTAGCATAAATAAAACAGAAAGCAAGAGATAGAGATTCGTAAGCACTTCCAAAGGTGAGCAGTTGTGATCTGTATGCAAATCCAGATTCGACCCTCACAAAGGAAGGGAAACATCACAACTCCTCTCTCCCAGCTGTGGCTTGGGTGTTGACACTCTGGTAGCAAATTCCTTCTCTTCACATAAAAAATGGCTCCCTTTTCTCTTAGGTTTGGTCAGTCTTTACCTATTTCCTGTCTCAATACTCTCCAGCCTCAGGAGCCCTGCCTCCTGGCAGTTTCCTGGTGAATACGCAGATGATCCGATGGCCAGCTACATTCTCCCTTCCCCTCATGCTTCGGAGACGCAGCTAAGGGGATTCAGTGAGGAGTGAACCCCACGATCACCGACCTCGGCCATCTGTAATTCACATTAGGAAGGCAGGAAAACTTGTTGTCCGGAACTGCCTTTATACTTACCTCGTACCTTAGAGGCACTTGGCCCACAACTGAACCATCAGTGGGTACTCTCATTTCAGAGTTCTGTTCCTTCGATTTTTTGACATGAAACAGTGTCTTGAAAGAGGAAGGTATTTGGAGGAAAGCAGATAACAACCTGTCTGTTGGAAAGTTACGTAAGAAGTAGCAGCTCCTCATGTTTCAGTGTCGCCGAGGTGCAGTCCATGTTTTTTAAGCTGACAAACCACATTCAGCCTCCCTCCCTCGTCTGCTTACTGAGGCCTGCTGTTCATGTGATGGGCCAATCACTAAACATTGTGTCTCCCATGAAGACCTTCTACAACAATGCAGATGCCTAAATAATTAAGTCGCCTTCCTCTGGACCAAATATACATAATACAGTATGTTTTGAAAAAACATAAACAGTGGAAAGAATGGAAAGAGAATCTCAGAAGACTTAACTTCTCTAGATGTCAGTTTCTTTAGCCACTAAAATATGATGACGGGTGCATAGTAGGCCCTCAACACGTTTGGAATGAACAGATGAATGTATTATGGATGAATGAATAATTCATTCAGTTACGATTGCTTTCCAGGGCTGGGATAAGGATAAGCTGAAATAAAAGTTGAGTATATATTGAAAAAATTATATTTCTTGTTAGACGGATGTGGATCGAGATCCTGCCTCCGTCATCACAAGCTGTACCACGATGAGCAAGTCAGTTACACGGGACCTAGCCCGTGATGAGCAAGTGCTCATTAGTCGGCACTCTCCTTGGTGGAAGGGCTGATGTGTAATGCAGTGTGTCTTTTTTTTTTTTTTCCTCCTATTTGTCATCCGACACTTTGGTAATATATATGTTTCTCTACAGGTCTAGCAATCCATATTCCATGCATTTTTTTAAGTGACAGAGAGAGAGTGTATTTTATGCTATAAATATCGTTCCCCCGAGCACACAAGTGAAACATTCTAGAAACTATGGTAATAACTGGGAGATCTAAGCCACTGATGGTTTGCGGTCATATGCTGATTATCTGGGTTTAGTAAATAATCCTTCATGAAACCCCTTATAGGGGGAGAGCCGTCAGTCACCTTTACGGCTCAGGTATTGACGGAGCCGAGCCTCTGCAAAGCCCCCCATAAATATGCAATATCCATTATAGGTGTTGTTGAGCACCGTGTCATTCACATGAACTCATTTGTCATTTTAAAGCCATTTTTAAGAAAAGAATAAGGCTTCTATCTATTGTATAGGTTTACTCGTTTCTAAGCATGGAGGGCATTTGAAACAAAATGGAAGCGCTCGTACCCACAGATGGATACACACGTGACCCGTTTCTGTCCTTCTCCCTTGTCCCATGACGTTTTCAATCTTACTGAAGCCTTGTGAATATTAAAAGACATTCTTTCTACTTTATTATTACGGTGCTGCCCCAGTTATCTAGAGATGTCCGTAAACAGGCTGTGTTAGACATAATGTTTCCCGTGTATCTGAAATGAAGCCCTTCGGGGGCCCATTTATGGAAGGAGAAAACCAGTTAACTCAGGTAAATGTGGATTTTCCATATCCCACGCCACCAGCAATTCTTCTGCATTTTGAGCCTATCTGATAGGCACAGGTGTGACATGTTCAGTGTTTTGTTTTGTTTTGTTTTTTTCCTATAGTAAAGTAGTCAGGTAAGAATCCCAAACAATCTAAATGCTGGGACTACAAATTACTGTTTGTGCCTTCTCTGTTTTTTGGCTTTGTTTTTCCTGACTGCTCTCTCAACGTGAGGCTATAAGTCATCCCCTTTGGCTCCTGCCAGGCCATTTACCTCTCCTCCGACCTGCCCTCCCTTTCCTGACTGACTCTTCCCTGTGCCTCCTTGCTTCCCTCCCCCACTTTCCTCTCTCTTCTACAAACTTTTGAGCTCCTGCTGGGGGCGTGGGCTGTGCGTGCTTCCGAGGGGGCAGTGATGTGCTGGCCCCACTCCTGCCTCCTGCCACTTACAGATCTGAAGGGAGCACACTTGCAGTGCACGGACCACATCCTACCTGCTACCTGATCCTAGAGGCGGTCCAGTGGGGGAGCAGACTTCCAAGAGATAATAAAAATACCACAAATTAATGGATTACGGAAGTGCATTTCAAGTGATAAGGCAGCGTATGGAGGACAATGTCTCTGTGTATAATATGTCAAATAGGAACAGAAATGTTGAGAGAACTAAGAAATTTTCCTCCGATTAAAATGCCACCTTTAGCAAATAGGTGTTAGGATTGCTCTTCTGTCTGCTTCATCTATTTTCTTTGCTCATCTCCCAGGTTGCCCAATTGCCTGTGTTCTGTGGGGTTGGACAATTGCGAAGTGATGTTACACCACTGGTTTGTGATAGAGTTGCAATCTCATCCTTCTTTTTCTTTGCCATTGCCCACCAGAAATCGTGAGCCCCATTTGCCAGTAAGCTTGTCTCTGGGGATGATGTGGTTTGAGGTTAGAAAGTCATGCATCTGGTGTCTTTTGTCACTCTGCCGGGACAGAAAAGGAAAAGTAATTGAGAATTATGATAATTCCTCACAAGTCCTAGAAATTACAAAAACTCTAATATACATTTCATTTTCTCCTGTGTATTTTACATTTTAGATGTGGTCTGAAAAGTTATTTTAGTTTTACATTTCTCTAGATAGTTATACATTTTGAAAATGCAGTTATAATTGGCTTTTTAAGGAAAATCGGTATGGAACACCATCCTGATAAGAAAGCATTTAATTGCGCCCTCCAGTTTCAACGCCTGACTTTTCTTCTTCCAAATCATGCTGAAAGCATTTTAAATAGATGTCTTAGAAATCCTGTGGCTCCCCAAAGCAATTCTGAGTTTCTCATTGTTGGACTCAGTTCTCATTCCTGATACTCCAGTATCCCTACAAAGGAGATGGATAGATGGGAAAACAGAAAAACTGCTTTTATTAATTCCTTCTATTTTTTTTTTTTTTTTGGTTTTGATCTGTTATTCATATTCAGACTTAGTTAATAATTTTCCAGTCATTTTTTTTCTAATATTTAAGGTGATATTTTCCTTTACTACCTGTACTGTGTTCTCCAAGTTTTGATGTTCAGAGCTATCACTGGGACTTAATTCTAAAAATTAATTTCCATTCTGAGTTTTTTGACGCAAAAAAACTTTTCAAGGAAGTGCTCATTTTGATTTTGATTTCCCATTTTAGTACACTTTGTTCAGACAACATGATCTCATTATACATATTCTTTATAATTCTTGAGAATTTGTTTTGTGATCAAGTATACTTTTAGTTAATGTGCCTTGGGGTACAGTGTTTCAGATGCATCAGTCTATTCAAATATTCCATCAACTCGATATTATCAAGATCTTTAAGTTGATCAAGCTCAGTCTTCTTGAGGTTATATTAGTGAATGAATCATTTCCCCACAAAAAGCAGGTGCCGATCAATGGGAAATGAGAACTTTGAAGGCCATAAGAGGCGAGTGAATTTGTGATGTCACAGCAAGGCCCCTGCCCTGGGCCCCAGGTCCTTCTGTGCTTCTCTGTGTGATGTGGGATGAGGCTTCTCTGAAGCTTACCTGGAAAATGCAAATAATGACATTTGCTCTACCTTCTTTACGGAACTGTGAAGCAAAAGACAAGCACCATAAGCCCAATTCTGTGAGGATAACTTAAATAGCAAGGATGTTTTTGGGGCGTTTTCTTTACTATTTGATAGGCTTTACTTATGAAAAATGAGTAAATGAGTATAGACATTTTCCTTAGGACTTTTTTTTTTTTTTAACATGTTTTCTATTAATTTAGTGAGGAGTGATACAGTTAGCAAAGATCAAAATAATGCAAAGTTAGTGTCAGTCATTCTCAAGAGGGACAGGTGATAAGACACCTTCGTGTTTCAATGCAAGTGGAGGGGATGACAGCTGGTCCGCAAGTACAAATGGGACTTTATTTGCAAGTAGAGTTATTGCAGATGGAATCAAGTTAAGTTGAGATTGTCATGGATTAGGGTGGGTCCAACAGTGATGTTGTCCCGGGCCAAGGGACCCTAAAGATTGCCAGCAACCACTAGAAACTAGAAGAGGCCAAGTGAATTCTTTCCTAGAGCTTTCAGATGGAGCATGACCCGCTGACAGCTTGGTTTCAGACTTGGAGCCTCCAGAACTGTGAGAGGATATTCTAAATCACCCTGTTTGCACTATTACGTCAGAGCATACCCACGAAGCTAATGCCCGGCAGCCTGCCTTGAACATCTAAATCCCCCCTTAGGAGTTTGTCTACCATGATCTATCTGTTGAGCTCGGGTCCATGTTTTTCTCTCTCTCTTCAGTCTCCTCCCCTAGATTTCCTACTGGGGAATCACCTTGAATATATGAAGTCCATCTCCATTCTGTTATACCTGAACCTGAGTCACCCATTTCTGCCTGTGGCCTCACCCTCCTTCTGTTACCCAGACTTCCAGTGGAGAGGGTCCTCCTTGACTCCCTTCTTTTGCGCATCCCACAGATGGAGTTGGTGTTTAGGTCCTTATGAACTGTAACACATCTGAGCTCATTCTTTGCTCTTTATTACCATCTTCATTGGGCTGGCCCAGTAGTGCTCTAATGGTTTCACTTCTGTTGGTCTCTCATGCATTATCTTATATGTCCTTGGGAAGTTCTGTGATGCCGCAGCTCTAGTTGTATACTCCCTTATTTAGATAGCTTCAGCACCTCGTCCTAGACTTCCAGGAAGGTCCACCCTGACATGTTCCCACTTCCTTCAATGCATTTTCCTCTAATCCCATCATGTACACTGTTCAATTAACATTATTTTTCTTGTCCAAGCCTTTATATCTGAGTGTGTTCTTTATTTCTTCTTATATCTTTCTGGACCATTCTTTGCTTCATTATCCACGCATTAGAATCTGACCTATCACTCAAGTTCAAAGATCACCTTCTCTGGTCCTTATCAACACTGTTCCTATTTTATGTTCTATGTACATGTCTTGTACACTGTGCTAGACTGTAAGCTCAGGGAATGGAAGAACATGCTTTAATACACACTTAACACAGTGCCTTGGGCATAGCAGACTCTCAATATGTACCTTTTGAATGAATTAATACCTGTTTTTAAATAAACAATCATCAATTGGGCGCCTGGGTGGCTCAGTCGGTTAAGCATGTGCCTTCTGCTCGGGTCAGGATCTCAGGGTTCTGGGATCGAGTCCCGCATCGGGCTCTCTACTCAGCGGAGAGCCTGCTTCTCCCTCTCCTTCTGCCTGCTGCTCTGCCTACTTGTGTTCTCTCTCCATCTCTCTAAAAAATAAATAAAATCCTAAGAAAAATTTTTAAAAAATCAACTATTTGATAATTTCTCTCTCAACTGATTATGAGCATCTTTTTTACAAGCTGTATATTTTGGCAGGCAGCCCTTCCCCACCCAAAACAAACCACCATGCAGATCATTTTGTCTTCTTTTTCCTAATTATCACAATAGAGCAAATCAAGGAAGGCTCTCTGAGTTAAAGCATGTTACTGTCCTGAGACACTGTGCATGCATGATGTTTACTACATCTTGGGAAACTTTGTGTCTATGTCAAATGGTTGGCCAACACACAGGCCATCCAAGGGATTAGCCTCCAGCACATTTGCTGAACTGTGTGTGCTTAGTGGTAGGCAGAATGTTCTTGGCGAGAACTTGTTAAGCATTTTCGGGTGGGGTGCTGGTGCTCCTTCTCAGATCTGGAGGAGAGGGAAAGTGTCTTTGTGCCCCAGGTTTGGAAGAACTTGGAGCTGGCCCAGGGTTCTGCTCCTCTGTGCTCAAGGCCACACTGCTGGGAAAAAGCCGAGAACAGATAGTGCCAGGTGCTAGCTAGGAGCTGCCCAAAGGTGTTCTCGCCTGTGGACATTTACCGAGACCCCTAGGCTGCTCAGCATTCTTCAAGGTAATATTAAACCTACTGTTGTAGCTTCAGAGGCATCAAATACTATGTGTTCATATAACAGAGATTCAAAAGCGGCTCTTCTGAACTTCACACATTATATGTTGCTTCATGCCCCGAAAGGGTGGATTTTAAAGCAATGCATATTGGTGTCGTAGACCATTTAATGTCCTTTTTTTTTTTTTTTTACTCTTCTGAACTTTTGTGCTGTTAAAATAAATATTTCTTATGAAGCTAATGCATATTCATTAAAGGAAACCCCACATTGAATAAAATGACATTATGTTGCTTCTTCAAAGATAATGCTTCAAGCATGGAATGACATTAGAAAGGCCAAAAGTTAAAGAGTAAAATTATTTTTAAGTGCATAATGTTTCCAGAGAAAAGGCTCAGGTTACCAGAGACAAAAGAGAGGGGACTTGGGATGATTTTATTTTTCATTAGCTTTTACAACAAAATTTTTTCTATTCTATTCATCTTACTGCTTTAGAGACTTGCGGTTTAGTGGAAACACACACCGCTCTAGGTGTCCTAACAGGTTCTCCTTGAGTCAAGGTGACTGACTTCCAGGGTAATCCTGGGAAAGCACAGCGCCTCTGTGAGCGGACCTCAGCTCCCTCACATGGGTGTCTGAGGCCAGGTGCAAGTCTGAGTGGCTAGGATGCAGACCAAAGAAGGGTGGTGGCCTCTTGCTCACTGAGTGCTCATGACATGCCAAAGCCCTGGGCTGAGCACTTTCTGTGGACATCAGCACCGTATTTCTTGAGGAGGTAAAGGGAATCCATATATGCGTGAGGCTCAATAGTAGAAGATACACTAGAGGATTCAGGACACCTGATTTCTCCTCCCCAATCTGGTGCTAACAAATGTTGGTATTTTGGGAAAGATGAGTATCTCCTCTGTGCCTCAGCCTCCTCATTTTCGTAAAATTGAAACAATTTTGCCCTGTTGAACGAAATGAGGCAGCGTATGCAAAATATAAAAAGTTTGCAGTACAAAGTAGTAACGAGGTACATATTTATACACACATTCCCTCTTCAGCCACCCTCCAATTCCTGTCCTCCCCTTTGACTCCTGTCAGGAGACCATGGACAGTTTGCATGGGGGACCAAGATGGGTGGTCTGAATATCTGAAAAACTAGCTCTCATTTTCTTAGTGGGGCAGGAGTTTCTGGAGAGCTCTGAGTTTCGATCATTGTAATGTGATACAATTAGATGTCCAGCGACAATCTTTTGAGAGGGAATAATTTAACTTTGCTAAATAAGGCCTGGAATTAATGCAAATGTCAGGAGGCAGGGAACAGGGAGTGATGACGTCACTACATGGCAGCTGTACATGCAACTTGTCTGTTTTCCTTCGTTCTTCGTGGAGAATCGTCTAAGTGTAGGAACTACAGGCAGACCTCAGATGATGTGTAAAATCTCCTTAACAAGTTCCTGCCAGAGGCCGGATGCTTCTGTCCTCTCCTCCCAAATTCATGTGATGAAACCGAATCCCCAGCGTGATGGTATCTGGAGGTGAGGCTTTGGGAGGTGACTGGGTCATGAGGACGGAGCCCTCCTGGAGGGGATTAGTGTCCTTGGAGAAGAGACCCCAGAGAGCTGTCTCCCCACCCCGCCACCCCTGCTATGTAATAATGCAGCAAGAAAATGGTTGTCTTCCCAGATGCCTCGTTTCCTGGCGCCTTGATCTTGGACTTCCCAGCCTGCAGAGCTGTCAGAAATAAGTTCCTGCTGTTCATAAACCACCCACTCTATGGTAATCAGAACAGGCCAGATTGACTAGGACAGTTCATTCATAACACTAAATTTTTCATGTGAACTGGGTTATATATAATAATAATATAAATCCTATTTCTCAGCTCCAGTAGCTACAGAGAAAGTTAATCTCAATCAAATACAGTTCTGAATTGACCAGTGACATGTGAAGTTCCGCCCTAATGGGGGGGGTGGGGTGTCATGGTCCATACCGTTGCCATCTTTTTCTTCCTTAGGTTAGTGCTCGTTTTTGAGGCCTGCCATATCAAATTACCACAGTGGTCCAAAACAACAGAAATACACTCTTTCTTTGGTTCTGGAGGCTGGATGTCTGATCTCAAGCTTCTTCCAGTGCTCGGGGAGGGGGGGGGGGGGAGCGGACCATCCCTTGTCTCCGCCCGACTCTGGTAGGTTCACACACCTTTGGCCTCGGGCAATAAGCCTTCATCCTCTGCTTCTGTCTCTGTGTTGCCATCTTGTGTGTGTCTTCACTTGACCTTCTCCTCTGCAGGTGTTTTGTGCACATCTCCCTCTTCTTATCATGGCACCTGTCATTTTGAATTAAGGCCCATCCTCATGACCTCATTTCAATTTGATTGCTCTACAGAACCTCATTTCCTAATAAGGCCACATTCACAGGTAAAGGGATTAGGACTCCAACATAACTATTGTGGGGACGCAGTTCAGCTCAGAACAGAACTTTCTGGAGGTTTTTTTGTTTGCTTCCAAATATGGAGGGCATGGGAGAGTTTAAGAAATTTAATGAGGAAAGCAGATATGAAGGGATCGCAAGTTAAACTACCTTTTGGACCAACAGAAATAAAAATTTCATATCTCCCACTTAGCTTGACTCATTGTCTCCTTCCTGGCCTACATGAAGTCTAGAGACAAGATTTGCAGAGGACTTCTGGAGGCAGAGAATTGGCTATGAATGTACTTCCAAAACAGTTAAGGGAAGGGGCCTGGGAGTCTGGTAGATCTGCGGACCAACATTGCCATCACTAGCTGGGTGACTTTGGCCAACCTAACCAACTTGTCCAAGTATACTTTTCCTCATCTAGTGAGGAGCTAGTTGACAATATGTACCTGTGGGTTTTTTATAAGGATTACTTGAGACAAAGCATGTAAAATACATGTAAGAGTGAAACAATTCAAGCCCTAAAATGTTGCATATAATTATTTCTCTGGATCCTGTACTAGGATATGGATTTCACCTTCTGTGTGTTATAATTCATTAAAACACTAATTTAACTGTTTAATAATTTTTCAAATATTTTAGAATATAGGCATGACTGTTAGAATTCATGTGATCATAATTTTTACAAGGAAATCTGTTGAAAAGTATTTTATTAGATGTGAATTCAGAAAGTAAATGGGATAAACAACATTTAAAGCGTTTTTTTTTTTTCTTTTTCTTTAGTAATACTTAAATCAACAGTAACAAACAAAAGTAATTTATCATGGGACAAGTATTTCCCTAGAGGTATTGTGTCAATTTCTTGTTCCCTGTAATTTCGAGAAAGAGTTACGATTTTTTTTCAATTCTCACTTTCTTGGGCTACATTATATGAATGACAAATACCATTTCATTGGGATCTTTTTTCTGTCAAATAAGAAAGACAAGCTTTGCAAAGTTCTTTTGAAATAAATTGTTTCTGGAAGAAAAGCATAAGTGAATTTTAAAATTATAAATCATTACCCCTGATTGAAAAGGCTAATCTAGTCTAAAACATAAAATTATATTCATTCATAATGTTTCAAAATGTACTTATTAGAAAAGATACATTCTGACTGTATTTTGTCCTGAGGAAAAATTAAATTTGTCAGAAGAGGAATATGCTTTTGTAGATAAATAATTAATAAAGGGAAAATCTTTGTGCATCTATCAGGGGCTACAGACAGGAATTTTAGGACACAGAAAAATCCAGCAACTCTTTATCTACTTCTGTTTGAGCACATTAAGATGTCATTGGTATTCTCTGCATTCTCTGAAGCCAAAATTGCTTTGAGCTGAAAGATACAGTTGTCTTTCCCCTAGCGATGTGTTCTACCAATTTTTTCTTGTTTTTAGATCTTTTTACTTGGAATACGGTGTTATTCATGATACAAAGAAAAGAGAAAATTCATCTGCTTTTAGGAAGAATCCTTTAGATAGTAGTTCCACTTTTCGGGCCAAACAGGGAACATTCTTGGTTAAAAAAAAATAGATACTTATTCTCATTTGAAAAAGAAGAATTTCTTGTCATTTGCTTTGATTTCTTGTCTTAAGGATTATGGGAAGATTTTTTTTTTCCCTCCTGAAAACCACTGATTTTCCTTTATAAAAAAATGATCATGGGGGATGCCACATCACCTTTTTGAAAGGGTGGTATTAGGAACACACAAAGCTGAAAACTAAATTGTGTGCTTAGGGTCAATTGGCGCTCTGGGTTCAGAGGGCAGCAGGTTCTTCCTATTCTTTTTCCCAGAATCTCATTTTCACGATCACAAGTCTATGTGCTCCGTGAAGGCAGGGAACATGCCTATCTTGTTGACTAGCCTGGTGCTCGCACAAATTTGAATCTCAAAAAATACGTGTAATCTACATCTGTTCTCTATTCAGGGCAAGAATGCCTCAGCAAAGTTGAATTATCTTTGAGAATCATTTTTGTAAGTGATTGCATTTAGATGCATGCAGGATTAACAGAATATTGAATTACTTAATTACCTACAGTGTAACTGACTTTTGAATTCATTTTCTCTTCTTTTTGGGGGGGGGGGCTCCCTTTCTTTTTCTTCCCTTCTCCCTTACCCTACCTCCCCTCCTTCATCCTACCCCTGCCCCCACCACCCCCAACTCTAGGGAAGATTCTATGGACTGAAAAAATTCCAGGCTGAAAGGACTGGATTGCCTTGATTGACGTGGGGAGGTTGGGGAGGGGGGTTAGTAGACTGTGTGTATCTGGGCAGCAGAGGCTGCAGCCCAACGTGTGGTTTTAATGACCAGCACGCAGGGCAAAAGCATTTTGTGCAGGGTTTGTTTTCCTGTCTTGCACTCACAGATAAGGTCTATGGGAGTAGCATGGAAAACATTTGCTGTTTTTTCCTTTTTTTAATAGCTTTTGTTTAAAATTTGATTGCCTTAACTATTATAAACATAGCCTATTTTTGTGCTTAAATACTGAATGGAAAACTCCATTGTGCGTTGCTGGACTGTTTTGGAAATATTTGGTCAAATGTGTGTTAATTTGGCCAAAATGGCATTTAAAGCAAATAAATAAAGCTGCGAAAATGGCCTTGGAGCATTATCTTTAGTTACTTGAAGAGTTCCTAGTTTTTTTAAAACACAGTTTATGTTAAAATAATTGTTAGAGAAGACAATCAGTGTATGAGAACACGGACTTTCTTTTGGATTTTCTTTTCGTGGTCATTGTGAGTGATGGCTTTTTCCTTTTATTAGTTTCACATTCTTCCTTTGTTGTAAAACTTAGACTGATGTCTAGCTTTGACAATCATAGTATGTTTTATTTTCCTGAGGGGAGTATATCTTATAATCCTGTTCAGTTTTCTACTATCGGTGTGTTGGTGAATTTTTAAACTGTGTGCTATCTGCAATAAATTATATGACCTGAAAAAAATAATCTATAATATTCAATAACTTGACACCAGCTGAGCAATGGTTGAGTATAAGGCCCATAAGTAAAGGACTGCCCCCATTTTCCAGGTGTGAGAAGTGGGGGGGAAAGACCACTTCAGACCTCTGAAGGGCTCACTCAGGTTGTTACACAACTGCAAAATAGCAGTCAAATTCTCTAATTGCCCCTCAGTTGATAAAACTGGACAGAGAACATACATTCCACTGGAGGACCAATGAGCTATGATAGGTAGTAAATTCTTGAACAACTCTGTACGAGGCCCTGCAGATAGAGTGAAGAAATACATTATGGAACATTGACATAAGTCTTTCGTGTTGAATATTCTCCAATTTCCTCTTTCATTAAGCCCTTCCTGACCTGACAAAGGCCAACACAACCCTGTGCCACAGAGTAATATTTCTCAAGAAAAGCTGAGACTGCCCAGGTGTTCTGATTGAAAAGACTTAGGTCACAGTTCCTGCACTTCATTAGGTCGTTACCATTAGTATTGATGGAGACAGGAATCAACATTTTTTTCTTTCCCAGTAAAGCTTGTTTCAGAGTTGAGAGTTGGGGAACACAGAGAGAACTGGGCTGAATGAATAGCAAATATCATCAATGTAATATACACATAAATCTTTGATTTCTCTTCCAGGTGGCTCTTTCCTTCAATTTTGGACACTTCCAGAAATCAAGCATCATCTACATCGTGTGACTGCGCCAGACAGCTACCAGAAGGTAGGGGTAAAAACCACCACTACTCTCAGTAGACAGGATTATATTAATTGGCTAATAATAAATATGCTTAACTTTTGTTATGAGTTTCTATTTAAAAAAGAAACCCACTGGAGAAAGCTCTTATGTATGGCTCCCTCTAGCTTTTCTATTTAAGCTCTTAAACTGAAATCTTGTTGTTGATGGAAAAATTTTCATGTGGGCAACATGATAGGACACAAGTCTTGCCCAGAGGCTGGATGTTTTTATGTGTCTGTGTCCTCCAAATCTGCCATTTTAGTGGTGGTAACCATATCTAATAGAAATTCTAAAACCTGCTGTGAATACTTTCATGATTATCTTCTTTTCTAAACAGTTGTGAAAGAAAGGCATTTGAGCAGTTTCCAGATGTCTATTGTTTTCGGGAATGATCTTTCAGGTAGCAGTCTTGAATTTCCTTTTCTTTGTCACACAAGGGAACTGGAGCAATGGAATTTTCCAGTTTCCATAGTAGATTGGTTTCTTGAATCTTTGAAGGCTGTTTTCTACCTTAGTAAATGAAGACACATGAAAAGGCTCAAACTCAGAGATAATCCCGTATCTCTGGAGTACTAGAACCTTTGGGAAGGTCACTTGAGTGGGTTAACATTGAGGTTGTTAACACTGATGGACAGCTCCTTCCTCAGCTCTATTGAAAAACATTGGCTTCATCCAAAGTGCATTCTTCTGCCTCCAAAACTTGCTTGTTAAGTTGGAAATGACCTTAGAAATCCATATCATTTAATGGAAGCAGCAGCACAGCTAAGGGAAGTGAAATGACTTCTCTAAGGTTATAAAAACTAGAAAGTAGAGCAAAAACTGAAACCCAGACATGCTGATCAGTTAAATGGGTTTGTCACATATTTGTCATAGATGGTAGGATCTAGACCCATCTTTGCTTCATTTTAATGAGATTGTTTTCCTGTCTTTCATTGGCAATCATTCCATGAGCATGGTTCAGTCAAGTTTATGGTGACTCCTTGTAAATATTGATTAGTCAGTGGCTCATTCAGTATGTCCATAAGAGTGGAAATGAGGACTTGAAAGTCAAAAACACAAAACGTCACAGGGCCTTTTGTCAAAGTCAGTTAAGGATGGTAAGATGACAAGGGTTATAAGGGCTTACACTTAGGTGTCGAATGCTGTTTTTGAGTTTGTGCATTTTGACTAAATATTGACAAATGATACTCTGATGGGTTGTACCAATTTACACTCCAACAAGGTAACCTTTATTGTCTGCTCATTATATGTTCCAATTGTACTAATTATTTTTGCACACATAAACTCCGGTTGTAATAGTCTTAGAGATTTGGGTACCATTATTATTATTCTTATTTTAAGTATAAGAAGATGAGGCACAATATTCAAGGAACTTGTTCAAGGTCACTCAGCTAGTAAGTGGCAGAGCTGAGATTTGAACCCAGGCAGTTGGATTCTGGATTGCATACTTAGTACCAGCTACTCTGCCCTCCCTAACAGTTGCTATTACCCAAATTTTTAATTTTTGAGAATATGGTATTTGTTAAATTGTATTTAATTTTGCATTTTGCTAGTTAATAGTGAGGCTGAATTTTTATCAAAAGTGTATTGCTTTTTACCCCCCTATTAGTTGTTCATATTTCTGTTGGATTTTTGCCCTCTTATTACTTGAAAGAATTCCTTATAAATACTAAATACTCTTTCTGTCTTGGTCATGAACACTGCAAATCATTTCTACTAAAATGTAGCTTATCTAATGAAATTTTTAAGAATGTATTTGCTCTGTATACATTTTTAATTTTAATGAAGTTGGGCTTGTCCGTATTTTTCTTAGTTTGTGCTTTTGGGGTCTTAAGTAACTTTTCCATGTTGCAAGGGCCTGAATATATTTACTTGAATTCTTTATTGAAAAGCTTAGCTTTCACATTTAAAATTTATTATATCTAGAATTCAGTCTTATTTTATAGCATGGATGATCATTTCCATGCTGATTTGTAGTGCTACTTCTCTTGTATGCATGCATCAACTCTCTTGTCTATCCCTAGAGCAATGGCATCTTTCGTATCATAACTTAATATTAACTCCTGATTGGAGTCCCATACCATCCAGCTCTCTAAATTGTCTTGGTTATTTTTGCCTATTTGCTCTTACATGCGAATTTCAGATACTGTTGATAAATTCCTGTAAAAACACCTGTTGATATTTCTATTGGAATTATATAGGGCTTGTTGAAAAAACATGCAGGAGACTGACATCTTTACACAACTAATGAATCATTGAACACTATATCAAATCTAATGATGTACTGTATGTTGGCTAATTGAACATTAAAAAAAAAGTCTTAAAATTCATGTCTAGATTGTATTTCTCCATTTAGGGCTTTAAAGAAGTCTTCCTATAGAATGTCATACATTTCTGCATAAAGGTTTTGAGCATCTTTCAATAGGCTTATTTTTGTCTGCCTCATAGTTCTACTGATATTGTTGTTATATCTTTATAAAATTGCATTCTGTAATCATTCTTTTATGACACATAAGAATTAAGTTGAGGGGCACCTGAGTGGCTCAGTTGGTTGAGCCACGATTTTTGGTTTCAGTTCAGGTCATGATCTCAGGGGCCATGAGATCAAGTCCTGGAAGGGCTCCATGCTCAGCAGGGAGTCTGCTTGAAGATTATCTTCCCTTGTCCCTTCCCCAACTCATGAGTATGCTCTCTCTCTTTAAAATAAGTACATCTTTAAAAAAAAACAACAACCGAGTTTGTAAATTCGTATTATTGCCCAGCATCTTTGCTGAACTCTTAAAGTTTTAATTTTTTTAAGTTTAGATTCAGGACCATGGAGACCTCCTTTTTAGCAGTAAAGCTAAAGACTTTGGTCCTCTCTTCTCTTTTAAAAAGATTTATTTACATTCATAAGGATGATAATAAGACTTGGGATCCTGTCCAAGGAGCAAAGAGTTTTCCCCCTTCCTTTTAGAGGGGAGAGGAGATGCTTTTCTCTCTCCTATATAAATCCCTAGGTTCATAGTATTGTGGTTTCTTGCCTGCAGTAGACCCCAGTATGTGTAGGAATTAACATCAGGGTCTCCAGTCTGATATGTGTCACCTCAGGAATAAGAACTGAAGTTAATAGGAAATAGTACAATGATTTGTACTGGTGACGGAGAGACCAGGGAAAATGGAAAGAGAAAAGTAATGTTTCTTCTTACTAGTTTATTGGTTTGGGGGTTCCTGGACCCCAGATGTAGTATATATCCATACTTTAAAATCATGTGAGAACAGGTCTGTGCTTTTCTCAGGGAGGCCTTTTATTTTATTATGTATATAATACGTATATGACCAACTGCCTTTCTTGACTAGACAAACTTCTGTGATAAAAAATTTATTATGGATTGTCTACTCCTTCAGTGGAGTTACAGGATTTCGGGGGTTAAGAAACTTTCTAGACATTTCAGTTCCAACTCTTGATCTTGCTCAAAACCAAGGCTTATTTTCCTATCCTCCTGTAGCCATCACTGGCTGTGCTCCTTGGTACCCAAGGCTGGAAAAGTCCCCAGGGTGGCTCCAGTGTTACTTCGCACTAACCACTCCAACTTTTTTTGTTCTTTTGTTCCTGACCTCTGAGGATTTCTTTTGCTTTCTTGGCATCCAGAATGTGCATTTAAAATAATGTTTGTCATGTTTTTATCCAGTATTTTGAAAGGTACTTTTCAGGGAGTTCAGTTTATCACATTTTTAGAAACAAAAGTCCAAAAGCATGCATCAAGCATTTTCTCTGTATCAGTTATTGGGGAAACAGATAAATGATAGAGTTTCCTTGCTTGATGTAATACAAATTCTGAGGTAGATACAAAAACACGTAATTATGTTGAAGAGTGATCACTACTCTGTTAAAGGCTAATAAAAACTGCCATGTGAACAGAATACAGGTAGATATTCATCCCACTGGACCAAAATGGGGGAAGGCATTACTAAAAATGCAATGGCTGACCCAAGCCTAGAAGAATTGGTAGCATGCTGCCATATGGAGGAAGAGGGCTTTTGTGTTCCAAGGCTTGGAGGCGTGAAATGCATGTGTGAGAAAGAGTGTGTAGACTTACATGCTCCAGTGGTCATGCCTTGGACTGTTGGCATGGGCTGTTGGCATGGCATGAAGGACAAGGGCATGGGAATATCATGTGCTGAAAAGATGTAGGAGTGGAAGGACCAAAAAGACAAATTTTCTTATTTAAAATTTATGTCAATTCTATCCTGCATGCCAGGTAAGAAATTAGAATTTAAAGGAAGCTTCCTTTTTTTTTTTAGAGAAGAAGGTCCACCCACTGTGGAATCCAGTATGTATGCCAGTATCTACAAGATTCTTCCATATCCACCGACTTAACTATCACTGAAAAAGATGTTGAGGTTTTTTTTTTTCCCCCGGAGTTTTAAGTCTTGTCTGCTGTGATTCTCTGTAGGGTAACCAACCAGCTTGATTTACCCAAGACTGAGGGGATCCCTAGGACACAGGGCTGTGAGTTTTAAAACTAGGAAAGTTATGGGCAAACCAGGAAGAGTTGATGACCATTTTAGATATTCCATTCGAATATTAGTCTCTCCAAGAGCAGCAAAATGTTTAGGACATTGTCTGGCAGATAGTGGATGTCAATAAATATTTGATAAATGAATGAGTATTTTTTTGTCACACAGGAAAATGCAAGAAAAACCATTAGACCTCATGCAAGGGAAAAACAGCCAAGCTGTTAACTGTTGACCTTGAGGTGGCTTAGGACAGCAGCTCCTAGGGACGGGGACACTGGGAAGGAGGACAAAGACGAACAGGCCCTCAGCACTTAAAGACACAACAAAAAAATTCAGAGAGGCATTCCCTATGGACTATTCAGATTATTCTGAGGAACAGTTGGACATTTTAAAGGATTTTTCATGAAGGGTTTTGCTAGTCTTCTGGTGAACAAGGTGAAGTTATACCTCCATACTTTTCTAGTTTTTCTACTTTTTGTTGAGTTTTATGATTAATGGAAGTGGAAGCCATTGTAGAATTTAGTGTCTCCTTAGGTAATTTAAAGGTTGGAGAATTGAGATGAGTTTTCCTCTTTCCAGAGCTCTTGCATTTCTATAACCTTGTATTAAGTGCTGCTAGGATATGAGTGAGTCACAACAGGGCAGGGTGAGCAGAGAGAGGTGTGTGGGGCTTTGCCTTGGCCATAGCGTATGCATTGTGAGCTGTTCAGAGGAGGAAGTGCTATTAGGAGTGTTAGGTTTCAAAATGGGACTTGGACCCTGGTGATAGGATACAGTCAACATGAGAGATCCACTGTTGATCCCAAATTATACTTCAAAATCATTTTATAAAGGTGTAAAAGAGTCAAGGGAAATATAAAAAGGGAAACAGAATTCAGTTCAGTCCTGTTTGTCTATCTAATGCTGAGGATTCCTTATTTACCTGCTCCAACATTATTTCCTTTTTGGAAATAATGTTATCCATGCTAATAGTATTGCCAACTGGGACATAGTCCTGGTTTTTAAAAAGAGGGTCTCATTAATTTGTATGGTTATCTACACTTTGATTTATATTAATGTAATTCTGAAATAGCTGAAATAAACACAAATATATATGAATATTATATGCAAATATGTATATGACACACATATACATACATGTACATGTGTGTGTAATTATACTAAACTCACCTACCCTACACTCAGGGATCAATCCAAAAATTTCTTCTTGGGAATTACACTGTTTTCTAGGCTGATTGATACTGAGCAGCAGGAAAGGAGGATTTATTGGCACAATTAAAAAACTTCTCAACTCATCTACAGAGACCAAATAAATCCTTTTCTCGTTTATGTTTTTTCCTGAAAATCATTCTCTTTTTTCATCATAAAAAAGAAGGAAGATGTCCAATTTAAAAAAATGTTAGAGATCTATAACGCATGGAAATGTGATGAGTCCTACAGCATGCTACATCCCAGAAATAAGACTGTGCTTCTCGTACAGGCAAAAAGGGGTGCATTGCAAAATCCCTTGTGAGATAACAAGGAAAACAGATATAGTCAGAGCTGCAGAGGAAATGGTGTTTAACCAAATACAGATAGTGAAAGAAAAAATTCCATCTATGAACCATAACAGGGCGGCATGACAGGCTGGGTTTTAATCTTATTACATGGAGAGAAGGTACATGCTAAGTTGGAAATTATTGTAATTACCTACGCTGGTGATATACAGGATGGTGAGAAAAAAAGTAATGAAACCAATTTCTCTCACACTTACACTGGAGGCTTTTTCTCAGGTCTGTGAATGTAGAGAATGGTAGACAATTAGAGGAGCAGAGGAATTTCATAGTAAAAAACACTGCAAGGTTGTTAAGAAATCAAACAAAATAATCAGAGCAGAATAAGGAAAGGAGAGTCAAGTTAAAAATGAAGGAAGTCGGGGCGCCTCGGTGGCTCAGTCGTTAAGCGTCTGCCTTTGGCTCAGTTCATGATCCTAGAGTCCTGGGGTCGAGCCCCGCATTGGGCTCTCTGCTCAGAGGGAAGCCTGCTTCTCCCTCTCCCGCTCCCCCTGCTTGCGTTCCCTCTCTCGCTGTCTCTCTCTCTCTCTCTGTCAAATATATAAAATCTTTAAAAAAAAAAACAAAAAACAACGAAGGAAGTCCTGTTGATGAAACCCTTTTCTACAAGACTTTGCAGGCCATCCGTCTGTGCCGCAGAGCTCCTGCTCCTCCAGCCCTGCGTCCAACACTGTGTAGCATTCCATCCGGAAAGATGGCTTGGTGGATGCTCTTTGGGCGTAACATCGTGTTTCTCTCTGTGGATCTGACTTAGGAGGGTCTTCTTTCTCTGGGCCACTATTATGAATCCTAAAATAGACTTTGTCTTTTTGGAATTAAATCTTGTGTTTTCTAAGCTTGGGTTTTCTGATGAGATCTTTTTGGTATTTTTAAATCCTTCTTTGCCAAGGGGAAATTAAGCAGTACTATGTTTGTGAAATGAGTCTGAGTTGAAGGGAAAACAAGTGGCTCCTATTAGACGTTGATCCTATGCTGTCTTAATCGTCCCATCCTGGGGCACCTATCTCTGGATCCTAATTCCGTCTGTGGAAGATTGCCTCTTTTTTGACTGCAAAACCTTACTTGTGACCTGCTAACTTTACCCCTCTGGTCTGGTTCCTATATATACACGTTCCTAATGTTGACTCTCCTCCCCATGGCTCGTATGTACTCTTCTGGAAGACCTGGCCCCTGTGAATCTGCCTCCCTACTCTGCTTTTCTCTTTCTTCCCTTGTCCTCCTCTTCCTCTCCCCATACCTGGCCACCACACTGATTCACTCGCTCACAGGGAACCTTTCACAGACAGCTAGCATTCTTCAGTTATAATCAGTGTCTCCTCTCAACAAAATCCATCTCCAGGCTTTGCCTTTTCTTAGATGTGTTTAGAGAAATGCAGAACAATTATTATTTGATCATATGCTTTTATAATTTTTTGTCTGTAGAGGGCCTCACCTGCTGATGTAGGAAAAAAAAAATCAATAGGGAGAATGTGGTATAAACCAAGAGCTCCTGAGTCACTAGAGTGATTGAAAATTCCATGTCTTTCTACCAATTCTAGATTAATCAATCTCATGTCACACATGTCATAGCTCACTTAGAAGAAATTAATTCCAAGTTTGAATATGGTTGGGTAGTTAGAGGAGAATTGATAACCTGCCTCTGGAGTCCTTCACCTTATAAACCTGACTAAAGTCTCGTTACCATTGACCTTAGCACTCCCAAGTGACTCCTGTCTCGTTACAGTAAACAAACCTGTAGCTTACCTGTGCCCCCACGCTGTCAGTTAAATGACAAAGTCTCTCTTGAGAGATGTCTGCCCATGGGGGATTGGTGGCCCTCCTGTTGACCTAACTGGGGCCTTTATGCTGCCATTTTGTTGAGGAATCTATTCAAGATCTTCCCAAGTTACCCAGTGGCCGCCGCCAGTGGCTCCCTTTTTGCCCTCCAAGCTCCTGAGGTACAGTGACCAAGGAGGATCACAAGACTTGGTGAGGGAAGGTTATTTTGTAGCTCTTTTGATTGTTGTGCTATTGTCTAGGTGGATGCAAAGACTAAAGATGCTTCACTTTTATTGTGGTGGAATATTTCTTTGGATCTCACCTGTCTAACCCATCCCAAGAGGCTTTATTAAGATCTGATTTAGCAATAACAGGAATTGAGGAAATTTGAAACTTAAATATAATAACTACCTGTCATGACTGGTTAAAAATATGACAGAGATGCCACAGTGCCGTGATACTTTGCAATAATCAGAACATCTTCCCTAACTCCTGCAGTCTAATTAAAATCAGCCTCCACAGTGATCGTTTCACAATTTCTTCCTCCTATCAGGTCACTGTATCTGAACCTCCGAGATTCTAAAGCAGCTTCAGACGCCAAGGTCGACCTATGCTGCCCTGGTCCAGTTACTCTAGCTCAGCCAGTCCTTACTTGCTTGCTCACGTGCAATTAGAAGACAGTGGACTTTCACCCAATTAGAAAGAGGCTGTTCAGTCCATCAAAAACTATGTTATGCTTAGAGAGAGGAAATAGACAACTTTACAAAATACAGTGCTACAGAAACGCCTATTTTGAAGGAGAAAAATATTCTGTGTAAGTTGTAATGGAAGTTTAACAACAGGACTGAATTTCTTGGGTTTTTTTTTTGTTTGTTTGTTTTGTTTTTTTCCTTCAGGGTGAAAAGGTTTCCCGACTTTCTGAGATTCAGAATCCCCACATGATGCTAATTATATTTAAATTCCTCAGGCGAGGGGAGAGGGAGGATGGGAAGGAATGGGACTCTGACTTGAGCTGAGCTTCCAGGCACTGACGTGTCACCTGCTTCTGGGGAGTGGCATTAAGTAGGCTGTCCAGTATAGAAGGAAGTTAAGTAAAATCTAGAGTCAGATCACTAGATTAAACAAAACATTGATCTGAAGGCAGGAAGGAAAAAGAGGACAACTGATTAAAGGCCAATGGACTGTGGTTGGAGATAACGGGATGGAGCGAGTGGGTTTTGGAGAGAGGATGGTAGACAGAAGACTCCATTTTGAGGGGTGTCTGTGGCTACTCTTGGGAGATGAGTGAGCTTTAAGGCTACTGGTTTTCTTCTTTATTTTGACTCCAGACTTGAGCTCTGTTTAAGAGTGGAATGTAGACCAGGAAGCTAATTGTGGCTTCAAGTCCTAGCTTGAAATCTCAGTAGCATGACTACACTTGAGGACACATAGGATCACTAACACCAGACAGAGAAACTCGTAGGAAGATCAGACTTGGGGAGAAATGTAAAGTGGTGAGCATTTTGTCAGAGTTGTTCTCCCACCTTCCTCTTGATTCCTTAACAGCATGTCACTTGGGTGGGGGTGTGGGGGGCATCCATAGGCAATTTCTCACCCTTTAGGTGAGAGGTCCTTAAAGCATGGCCCAGAACCTTGAGGAGTCCTGAAACCTTTTCAGGAAGCATATAAGGCCAAAGATGTTAATAATAACACACACATATCATGTGCATTTTTCTCCTTCTCAGTTTCTCGTGAGTATACAGTGGAGTTTTCCAGTGGGATATGCGAACAGATTGAATACAGAAACAGATGAGAATTTTGTTCTTTCTAATAAGCCTTTTATCATTTGTAAGATGTAAAATAATCTCTCTCTTCTCACTGTATTTTTTTTTGCCTTGAGAAACATTCATAAAAATATATTGTATGAACACATTATTTATTGTTTTAAGTAAATTTATAAAAATATTTTTTGGGTTTAACTTCAAATATGGTTACTATTTGGAGTCCTCAATGATCTTTGTGAGTACAAAGGAGTTCTGAGATGAGGATGTAGGAACACTACTTTAGGTCTGTGCCTCGCTATGCTTCTTATTCTCATGTAGGTAGAGCGACATCTGGTTCTGTGACTAGTGTTGAGGGCTCCACGCGAGCTCCTCTTGGCACACCACCCCATCAGTCCATCACTGATGCCTGATTTACCACTATTTGCAATTTTTTCATTTGGGGTAAAGAATTCACATGCACAGGACCTTTAAAGGTAAAACCTAGTAAACTTCATCAGCAGTTAGCCTCCTCACCATCATCAGCACCAGTGTAATAAGACCTCAGGTCAACAGTTGGTAAATGTCAAAGGACACTAAATGGAGGCTACTCTTGTTCTTTGGAATAAGGTTTGGAGGATGTAGCTCCGGAATGTTTATGTGGCCCTCGGGTTATTCGTAAGTAGGCAGTTGGATGTGATGTGATGGCCTTTTTGATGAGATGGCCTACTTGTCTTGCTCACCCCGTCATCACTATCTATAACAAAGTACATGGCGTATAATGAGATGTAAATATCTGCCACTTGGAAGAATGAGGCAGTACCGCATCAAGTGCATAAGGTAGAGAATTGCAGCAACTTTCTGATGGGTCTGACTTCAGGAGGAAGGTGAAGATGTTGAAGTCCAGAATCCAGGGCAACTTGAGGACATGGTGAGCCTCAGGAAGAAATTGGAAGGAGAACAGGGAACAGGGGAGATAAACAGAACTAACATTGGTGATGAAGTCCTTACTGTAGGTCTGATGTTATGCTGAGACCTTAAAATTTCACCTTGTCCTAATTCTTCCAACAACTTCGGTAGAGGAGTATTCCTATCTCCATCTTTCTGGCACGGATATTCTCTGCCCACCACCTTCCTCTGGGTTTCCCTGGAAGTACAAGGACGAGACGCTTGACTGTAACAAAGACACCGTTTGACTCAGACCTCCGTACCCATCCTGTTCATCTGTCAAACAGGGAGACGGTTCAGAAGGACATGAAGGAGTTTTGGAAATGTTTAGATGTCTCCCAGACATGCATTTTTCCCCATTTTCCCTAAGCTCGTGTGCTCGTTTTCTGGCTGTGAATCTGCGCATCCCTGTTGCCAAGCCCACGAGTTCCGGACACTGTTTTGAGTCCATCCTTGTCTGTCTGGTCACACTGACCACTTGCTCCGCTGAGGAGCCAGGTGGGTGATCCTGCCAGGCCTGTGCTGGGGACAACGCATTGCTTACTGCTTCTGTCCCCTCGGTTATGTTCACACCAGTCCAAATTGGTCTACTTTCTTCCCTCCTTCAGATACGATTGCTGGAGTTAGCAAAACAAATAATAAAATTATGAGTTTCCGATAAACAATATGTACTTTTTTAGTTTAACTTTGTCGCACACAACCTTTGGGACATACTATACTATATTAAAAAATACTATTTATATGAAACCTCAAATGTAACTGGATTTCCTATATTTTGTCTGGCAACTTTATAGAAAAAAAAGATCAGTGTTCTGTAACTCCTAACTTTCTTTCCAAGGGAGCACCAGTTTCCCTTCTTTGTTACCACATGTTGAGGAGAACCTGCATGTGTTGGGGAGAGACATTTACCATGTTATTCTTGGGAAAGTTGAGGATCAGGGGGGTTGAGATGGTCAAAATCAGATGCTTAGCATAGGGTAGACCTTGGATTCAAAGCCGGGTGTTTCTCTAAAGTTTATTTTCTTTCCACTCCTCTTTCTCCATACTCCTATATGCAATGGAGAAGAGAAAATGTGTCAGTCAGATTTTACCTATTTTTCATAAAGCTTCCCTTGTATCTCTGTGTTAACTGGGGCATATTTGAAGTTCCCCCAGGAGACCAAAATGAAACATTTCAGTGATGGGTGGACAGTTCAGGATTTAGGAGATCATTCAAACATCTAGATTTCTTCCATTGTGTGGCTTTGCTTTCTTTTGGGTCATCACCATGCCCACATTCCAGCTCAGGGAAGGAGAAAAGAGAGAGCAAGTTCAGAGTGAGTAATTTTAGTTTAAAAAGTTGTGCGGAAATTGCACTTTGCACTTAGGAGACATACTATCTAGTTATATATAATTGTCCTCTTTAATCCGTTAATGTAATTAAATTGATTAGCGTATCTTCTGGCATTGAACCCATCTTGCATTCCTGGGATGAATTCAAATTAATTGTGATGCACTATACTTTTTAAAATACAGTTACGCATTTAATTTGCTAATATTTTTTGTCATTGTTGCACTTATGTATATATAAGTAAGGTGGTCTTTCCTTTTTCATATTGCCTATAACTAATTTTGTTAGGTGAGCAGCCTTACAGTTGTGTGTAGTGGAATATTTTTCCTTGTCTCAGAAAGGGTTTGTGTCCATTGAATTTATTTTGAGAGTCTGGTATAAGTTCTTTTGGACATTGTTTGACTAATTTTCTTTAACGTCCTATAGGAATTTGTTGTTTTCTAATAAATATTGAGTCTGTCTTAGAAATTTGTTTTTGTCTGCTAATTTATGGCATGAAAAATTTTATAGTATTAACTTATTTTTAAACTTTCTTTTACATCTTTTTACTTGTAATACTGTTGAAAATCTCTTTTAAATCTTATTTATCGTTTATGTGTGTCATTTCTCTCTCCTTTTTTCTCTCCTATTCTTAGTCTTAACCTGAGATTTATCAGACAAGTTTTAGAAATGTTTTCAATATATTGACTTGGGTTGCGTGGTCCTCTCTGTTTTTGGCTTTTTTTTTTTTTTTTCTTTCTCATCAATTATTGCCCTTCTTTATTTAATTCTCTCTGTCCTTTTTAGTTGATATTTTTCTAACTTCTCAAGTTGTATGCTTAGCTTACTGACTTCTGTCCTTTCTGCTTTTCTCATATGAACCTATAAGATCGTAAATTTCCTTTAGTATTGATTTAGCTATGGTTCAGAAGTTATGCTATGAAGTTTTTCATTATCTTTACAATGTAAGTATTTTGTGATTGCCTTATGATTTCTTCTTGGCCTTTGAGTCAGTTGGTTGTATGCTTAGAGATTTCCAAACTAGGAAAGTTTTAAATCTTTTTCTTGTCACTAATGAATACCCCAATCATATTAAGAGCAGGGATTAGAGGATGCATAATACTGGATCTTTAAAACCTTTGCAGGTTTTGGCCCAAACTTTGATTTTTTTATTATCATTTTTTTTTGAGTGATAATTTTTTTTTTTTTAATTTCATTGTAGCCTTTTATTTTTTTATTTTTATTTTTTCCCAATTACTTTTGTTTTATTTTTTCAGTGTTCCAAGTTTCATTGTTCATGTACCACACCCAGTGCTCCGTGCAATACGTGCCCTCCTCAATACCTACCACCAGGCTTGCCCAACCCCCCACCCCTCCAAAACCTTTGACTCATTTAGAAACATTTATCTCAAAAAGAAAGAGGCATCAGTTCAAATTCCCCTGAAACAATTGTAAGCAGTGTTTGGGCTCTGCAAATGATCTGCCCCAATATTACTACGTCTTTCCCTTTTTTTTTTCCCTAACTTCTCTACAGTGGTTGTCTACACGTGTTGTTGACACGTGTGAGATCTAAGCAATGCTCCATTACTACTTTGGTGGCAGTATACTGAAGCACAGTCTTCTCATACAACTCCCTAACCAGTTTCCACTCAGAGGTCCTCAGGCTAGTTATTCCCGTCCATGCCTCTCCATCTGTGGTCACCACTGAAAATATTCCTCAGGGACCCTGTTCTTTCTCTCCCATCCTCATTACCCCCTGCTCTTCCCATCCTCTGATGCTTCTACCAGCTCTCACCATGATAACTTCCTGAATCCCACAATAACTCTTACCCAGAAATGATGAGCCTCTTCAGAGTCCTCTGGCTAATCCCTATCACTCCCCCAGAAACTGTCAATGAAGAGGACTTGGGAACTAAATAGAAGATTGTTGGTTTGTCTCTTTGCAATCAGCAACTCAATCTTGTCAGTGGTTCCCTCTTTATTTTTATCTAGCTTTATTGAAATATAAGTGACATGAATTAGTACAAGGTTAAGGTATACATTGAGTTGATTTGGTATACTTACATATTGCAATATAATCACTACCATACCTTTAGCTAATAACTCCATCACATCACATAATTACTATAATTTTGGCATTGAGAACATTGAAGATTTACTCTGTTAGCAGTTTTCAAGTATATAATACAGAACCATTTTTATCTGTATAGCAGCATTGATAATTTGTGTTTTTTATTGAAGTATAATTCACATACAAGGCTATATTTAGTTTCAAGTATACAATATTGAATCGATAATTTTCTATATTAGTGCTCATCATGCTAAGTGTAGTCACCATCTTTCACCATACAATGCTATTAAATATATTGACTATATTCCCTTTGCTATACTATTCATCTCTGTGACTTACTTGTTTTGTAACTGGAAGTTTGTGGCTCCTAATGCTCTTTGTTTCACTCCCACCTCCACCCACCCACCCTCTGCCAACCACGAGTTTGTTCTCTGTATTTAAGAGTCTGCCTTTTATTCATTTGTTTTGTTTTTTAGATGCTACTATTAAAGGAAAACATACGGTGTTTGTCTTTCTCTGAGTTACTTCACTTATTTCACTTACCATAATACCCTCTAGGCCCATCCATGTCATTGCAGATGGCTAGATCTCCTTTTTTATAATGGCTGAGTAATATTCCATTATATATATAATGTGTGTGTGTGGTGTGTATCCATTCTTCTACTGATGGACACTTGGCTTGCTTCCACATCTTGGCTATTGTCAATAATGCTACAATAAATACAGGGGTGCATATATTTTTTTTTTGAATTAGTGTTTTTGTTTTCTTTGAGTGAATACTCTGAAGCGGGATTTCTGAATTATATTTCTATTTTTAATATTTTGAGGAACCTCCATACTATTTCCATAGTAGCTGTTATCAATGTACATTTTCACTAAAAGTGCACTCACCAACATCTGTTACTTCTTGTATTGTTGATGTGAGTTGAGATCTCACTGTGGTTTTTGATTGGCATTTCCTTGATGATTGGTGATGTTGAGCACCTTTTCGAGTACCTGTTGGTCATCTGTATGTATTCTTTGGAAAAAGGTCTATTCAATTCCTCTGTCCAGTTTTTTAATTGTATTGTTTAGTTTCTGTTGATTTGTATGAATTTCCATATGTATGTATGTGTATATATTTTATATGTATAAATATATGTGCTTATTTATATACATATGTGTATATATATTTACCCCTAATCAGGTATGTTTAGCTAAGACTTCCTCCGATTCTGTAAGTTGTGTTTCTATTTTGTTAGTTGATTCTTTTGGCGTATAGAAGCTTTCTAAGTAGATGCAGTCCCATTTATTCATTTTTGTCTTTGTTGCTTGTACTTTTGGTGTCATATCCAAGAAATCATTCATCATTGAGATCAATATTCAAGAGCTTTTCCTCTATGTTTTCTTCTAGGAGTTTCATAGTTTCAAGTCTTAGATTTATGTCTTGAATCCACTTAAAGTTAATCGTTGTGACTGTTGTAAGATAGAGGTCTGATTTCAGTTTTCTGCATGTGGTTGTCCAGTTTTCCCAGCATCATTTATTGAATAGCCTCAAGGGTGCCCCACTGTCAACATTCTTGTTGAACATAGTATTGAAAATCCTAGCCAGAGCACTCAAGCAAGATAAATAAAAGGCAGCTAAATCAGAAAGGAAGAAGTAAAAATGTCTTTATTTGCAAATGGTAAGATCTTACACATAGAAAGCCTTAAAGACTCAACCAAAAAGCTTTTGTAACTAATCAACAAATAAAGTTGCAGGATATAAAACCAGCATACAGATAGCAATTGCATATCTGCACATGAACAAAATATCTGAAAAATACTAAGAAAACCCATTCACAAGAGCATCCAAAACAATAAAATATTTAGGAATACATGTAATCAAGGAGGTGAAAGATTTGTATATGTAAAACTGCAGGACTTTGATAAGGGAAATTAAAGATGACACTAAGAAATGTTAAGATATGCCCTTTAACAGATGAATAGATAAAGAAGATGTGATCCATATATGCAATGGAGTATTACTCAGCCGTCAGAAAGGATAAATACCCTCCATTTGCATCAACGTGGGTGGAACTGGAGGAGATTATGCTGAGTGAAATAAATCAAACAGAGAAAGACAATTATCATATGGTTTCACTGATTTGTGGAACATAAGGAATAGCATGGAGGACATTAGGAGAAGGAAGGGAAAAATGAAGGGTGGGAAATCAGAGGGGGAGACAAACCATGAGAGACTGTGGACTCTGAGAAACAAACTGAGGGTTTTAGAGGGGAGGGGGGTAGGGATCGGATGGGTGAGCCCGGTAATGGGTATTAAGGAGGGCACAGATTGCATGGAGCACGGGGGGTTATACGTAAACAATGAATCATGGAACACTGCATCAAAAATGAATGATGTACTGAATAGTGACTAACCTAATAAAAAATTATTTAAAAAATGTTAAGATAACATTGATGTTATCTATTGATGGATCAGAAAACTTGATATTGTTACAATGTCCATACTACTGAAAGCCATCTATAGACTAAAAGTCTACATTTCAATGGCATTTTTCACAGAAATAGAAAAAGCTCCTTGTTATCAACCTTGGCAGTGATTTTTTTGAATTTGACACCAAATGTAAAGGAAACAAAAGAAAGAATAAAGAATTGGGACTGCATCAAATTAAAAAGCTTCTATAATACAAAGGAAACATCAACAAAATGAAAAGACAACCTATAGAATGGAATAAAGTACTTATAAGTGAATTGGGGGAAATTGGAGGGGGAGATGAAGCATGAGAGGCTGTGGACTCTGAGAAACAAACTGAGGGTTTTGGAAGGGAGGAAGGTGGGGGGATGGGCGAGCCTGGTGGTGGGTATTGAGGAGGGCACGTATTGCATGGAGCACTGGGTGTGGTGAATAAACAGTGAATTTTGGAACACTGAAAAAAATAAAATTAAATTGTTAAAAAAAAATAGAAAAATCCTAAAATAAGTATGAAATCACAAAAGACCCAGTATAGCTAAAGCAATTCTAAGAAAGAACAAAGATGGAGGCATCACACTTACTGATATCAAACAATGCTACAAAACTGTAATAATCTAAATGGCATGGCATATCTTTACAAAAAACAGACACATAGCCCGATAGAATAGAGAGCCCAGAAATAAACTCCTTATAGTATAGCCTTATAGAAATGGATATTTAACAGGGAGCTCTAAACATTCAGTGGGGAATGGATGGTGTCCTGCCTATCCTTTCTCAAACCACTGTAGCACAATGTCAGGTCTCACTTGTCCCTGCAGAGAGAGAAGGAATTTTCCTGATTATGGACCTAAGTAACAGACTGTCCAGAGATCACCAAATTATGGGCAGTGCAGGAATGACGTCTTCCTGTATCTGTGCAGGTCCTGGACCAAAATTTAGAGCTGTCCTACAAAACCGAGCTAAAATCACCCTTGTGCCAATTCTGACAACTTTCATAGAGTTCAGGTGCAGTTTATTCCAACATATTTTGTTTCCAGAGATTCTTTTAATCAAATCCATTTACCACAAGGCATACCAGATAATCTTTCTTTAATGTAAAACTAATTATTTTCTTCCCACTACTTAAAACTTTTCAGTCTCCTCAAGGCCTGCAAGGTAGATGGCAAATCCCTTAAGAATGCTCTACAAACCTCTGCACAATCTAGTCAAGGCTTCTCTCTCAGATCGAGTTCTACTCCATTGTTTCGTGCTTTTGCTCCATCCCTGTTGCCTTCTCTATAGTGCAAGTTCAGGCCCAGACTTTTCCTTCTGGGCGTGCACATGCTTGTCCCTCTGCCTGCAGTGTGTCTCCTTACCTGTCTACCTATTGACTCCTACTAATCCTTCAGATCTAGACCCAGACAACATTTCCTACAGGAAGCTTTCCCTGATAGCACCTCCTCACCACTGGGTCTGGAATAGGGGACTCTCCTATGTGATCTGCAAATACCCTTGACCTCCCATATCAATGTACTTAATACACAATACACAAATAGGATGCTCAAATGCCTCTAGATTAAACTCTAAACTCTGAAAGTAGATCAATGTTGTTCCTCTTGTGTTTGTCACACAATAGACGACAAATACTTGACAAGTAAGTGCTATGTTCAAAATTCTAATAGTTTAATATGGTAGGGGAAAGATTTAGTTAATCAACTTCAGGTATAAAAGATTGAGGGTACTTTTGTTGTGGTTCAGCTGGATTGAGTTTTTAATCACCTAACTACTGTGAACCTCCATTTCTTGCTCTTAAGATAAGGAAATGTGATTTTCTCAAAGGAATATTGAGAGAATTGAATAAGCAGCAAAGACCTTTATAAAGTACAAAATACTCTACAATTGGAAGGTGTTAATATAATCAAACATTCTAGTTGATTGATTGACTGATTACATTTAACCAAAAGATTACTTGCTGCTAAGTGCTTTAAAAGCCAAGAGTTTCTATTTTTTTTTTTCAAAATTACTAATTAAAAAATGAAAGATTTAGCACTTAAGAGAATCTTGGGCATTTGATAGGATTTTTTTTTTTTTTTTTAAGTAGGCAGATTAGATGGTGAAAATCAGGAAATTGATGCAACTCAGCAGTCTGACACTAGAAGATTTGGGGGAGAAAAGAAGGTCTCTTCTTTCAGGGCATTGCTTGTGTTCTGCCTCAGCACCGATGGGTCAGCAGACCTCTTGTGTTCTTGAGTGCTTTCTCAATCTTCTCTTTGTGAATGGAGCATAGTTTCCCTTTATGTCACTAACCATACCTACTCTTCATTCTCTTTACCCATCTTCGTTAACCACATATTCTTTTTTGTTTGATTTTTAATTAAAAAGATTATAGTTTACATGTAATGTTATATTAGTTTTAGGTGTCCGGCATATTGATTTGACAATTCTATATATTACTCAGTGCTCACCACAATAAGTATAGTCACTGTACAATGTTATTACAATGTTATTGACTATATTGCTCTGTTTTCCATTTCCTTGACATAATCATTTTATAACTGGAAGTTTGTACCTCTTAATCTCATTTATCTATTTCAGCCATCCCCTCCACTCACTTCCCCTCTGCCAACTACCAGTTTGTTCTCTGTATTTAAAAATCTGAGTTTTTTGAGTTGTTCATTTGTTTATTTGTATTCCACATATGAATGAAATCATTTGGTATTTGCCTTTTTCTAACTGGCTTATTTGAGCATAATCCACTGTAGGTCTGTCCATGTGGTTGCAGATGACAAGATCTCATTCTTTTTTATTGCCGAGTGATATTCCATTGTATATATGTACCACTTCTTTATTCATTTATCTGCTGATGGACACTTAGGTTGCTTCCTAAGTGTTGGCTGTTATAAATAATGTAGCTATTAACACGGGGTATATATATTTTTCTGAATTAGTGTTTTCATTTTCTTTGAGTAAATACCAGTAGTGCATTCGCTGGATAATTTGAGGTACCACTATCACTATCTATACTCACTTGATATTATCCAAGATAGAATTTCAAGATGTTTTCTATTGTTAACTCCCATATTTGATAGCTTAGGACATATGCCTGTGCTTCTAATACAAGTTCTTCTAGTATCTATCCAAGGATTATTTTCCTTCAAAGAGAAATGACAGTGCTGTAAACATTTATCACTTGGAGCCAAGTAGAGCCTCTTGTGTCACAGTAAGAGCAAAACCTACGTTTCGACTTTGCCTTCATCACAGAAACTCCAGGGAGAGGAGTGTGACAACTGGCTTTGCCCCCCTGCTCTCTCTTTCTCTCTTCTTCCCTCTCTGATTCAAATAAGGGGAGTCTGGGCCTGAGAAGTATGGCTTTCCTCCCTTGGTCCATGCCTATCACTTTAAGACTAAAAGTTTCTGCGGGACCCTCATCTTATCCCTTTATCCTCCAGTTCTATGGCTTCCCTCGGTGTGGCAGACCGTAACACCCAGTAGTTCGTGGTATAGTTATCAACCATGAAATGAATGACTTATGGGTTGCAGACATGGGGTTTATCTCCAGCCGCATGGTGATTAGGCATGGCCCTGGGGTTTTGAGAGCCTGTTGACTGGCGTGCTCTGTATACATAGTACCATTTTCTGTGTCTTTCTTGAGAACGATAGCCAAGCAATGCTTGACTGTCAATACTTAGGTGGCAAGTGACTCAGGAGATCCTATTTGTATTTCTGCTTTGCTCTGCTGGTTAAGATGGGGCACCAGGAGTTCTATTTTTATGGTAATCCTACATGTTGGCTGGAAGAAATGCTGAGCAAGCTTTGGAACCACAGGCTAAGCCCTAGAACACTGTGGTTTAAAATCCTAAGAAAAGACCAGGCATGAGCCAGTGGTGAAAAAAAGACTTGAAATTTCAAGTCTTGGGGCACCTGGGTGGCTCAGTTGGTTAAGTATCTGCCTTTGGCTCAGGTCGTGATCCCAGGGTCCTGGGATCGAGCCCCGCATTGGGCTCCTGCTCAGCAGTGAGTCCACTTCTCTCTCTCCCTCTGCCTGCTGTTCCCCCGCTTGTACTCTCTGTCAAATAAATAAAAAAACAATCTTAAAAAAATTTAAAAAAAATTTCAAGTCTGTGGGGTAGATGGGAAATTGACTCCATCACTCAGTAAAGGAGAGGTGTTTGACCTTTGTCTTGGGGTAAATGTTGGGGCTGGAAGGAGGGGTTCTGTTTAGTTACGCAATTGCTGATAGAATGTTACTATTCTACAATTCAGCCTGGGGAGATTTTGCTCTAAATTTTCTGGGGGGGGAAAAACAAACAAACAAATGAACAAAAATAAAGAGGTTGTGGGGAAACTTACAGTCAGACTCTCTTTGGGAAACCAAGTAGAAGTGCTGTAATGCAATGTAGGGATGACTCTTCCTCATTTTGGGCCAAGGTTTCTCAACCTCCACACTGTTGACAGTTTGGACTGGCTAAGTGCCATGGGGCTGAGCTGTGCACTGCAGAATGTTTAACAGCATCACTGGCCTACTCACTCGCTGCCAGGAGCGTCTGTGTGTGTTCTCCCCTTATTCCCGACATTGGCATGTGTCTCCCGGGGGGTAACGTTGCCCCTCTGTTGAGAAGCGTTGCTAGGGAGGTAAGAGTCAGTAGCCAAGGTGACACCCTTGGGAAAGTGCTGTCTTAGGGAGCAGCTATACTAGCATGCTGATTGACATGACCACATCATGAAGATGAGAAAGACACCATCCACAGCATCGGGGGCAATTTAAATAGCACTGAGGAAAATAGATGAGCCACGGAAAACTTAGTGGGACAAGAGGGGCCAGAGGGTGGGTTCCTGGTACCCGTGCTAGGTGAGGTTCTGGAATCGAACACCTGCGACCTGGGCAGACAATCCATTGTCCCCTCCCTAGCACTATGGCCTGGGGGCATGAGGGTCATAGACTCTCTATCAGTCATTCATTGCGTCATGAACACCACTATGTTCCAGTCACTGTGTTGGGGATTGAGGCCAACATGAATGAATGGGAATTCTGTCTCTAATATGGACCTGAAAACAATCACCTATATTAATAATTGACATCATGGTGATTTGCATAAGATACGGTGGTAGAACAAATACAATACCCCGTTCTGCCTGACGTCATCAGGGAAGGATTTGGAAACCACATAGTTCTCGACCTGAGACATGAGAAAGATGAGTGGTGAAAACTGTGCAGGTGGATTTCGAAGACCTGGAAAGGGTACTCAAAGTAACAGGGAATAACGAATGACTAGTACTGAGAGGTGGCAGAGCACCCTACATTCTTGGTCCAACACAGTTTCACACCGCAAGGCGGTCCTCTCTGTGAGGGACGTTTAAAATGAATGGGGTTAGATGGGTTATCTGCAATTACTATTCAAGCTTTTATTGTTTCTGCCTTCATGGGAATATGTGGTCTGCTGGAAAGAAGGATAGACATGGCCTCTGTGCTCCCTGGCTGGATTGCCAGATGCTTATGTGGTGTGGATGTGAAATGGGCTTTTAAACAGTAACAAAGCCAAGATTCTGGTGTGACCTTAGTCGCTAGGGCAGGTCATGGTGTTCTGAGGTCGCCACATGATTCGTATACAGGGACAATGGGAGAGCAAGGGGTCCAAACATCAAGACGGAACCATCTTCACAGAGAAAGGATCACACAAGCATCCAAGACCTTAGTGACAGCCTGCCAGAGTTCATTCTCAGCATAGCTGTGTATAGTCGGTATTTCTAAAGATATTACAGCTATTACGGCTTTTTAAGGCGGGTCTGGCACTCATGTTTAAAAAAAAAAAACCTGCAGAATTATTTGCCAACTTTCCTTTATTTCTTGATGGCCTTCTTTTGTTCACTTTGCGTTGCTATGTTAATTTCTTTCTCAAATGAGCCAGGAAAGATGAAAATGTTAAATTTGCTCAAAAGACTTAGTTATATAGCTCTGAAGAAAAGTGCCTGAATCCTGAATCCGCACAGAAACTTAGAAAAACAAGGTCCCTGCTTTTATGCACTCCGATGAGGGGAAATTATAGGATATTCTAACAATGGAACAGGAAAATACCCTGAATGTAGTAGAGTCACATAGCGATCCATTGCCATGTCCATTCAGTCATCCCATAGGGTCCTCATAATTCATGTTTACTCAGGGATGGAGAAACAAGAGGGACCTATAGGCAGGTGTCATTTTCTGACCTACTTTTCGGGTTGGGAGGGGATTGGTACTTACTTTTCTCTATCCTGTCTCCATTATGTTACCTTGTAAGAGTTAAAAAGGGAAAGTATTTCAACACCTTAATTCTGATGCTGAATACAATTCAGGTTGGATTTGGTCATAAAATTATATTTTAAATATAAACCCCAGCTTAATTTCTAAATCTATTCCTCCACGTATAAACTATTTACTTAAAAAACGCACAAGGGATGAAAAGCCTTAAGTGAAAAAAAAATCAGAAAGGGAAAGACTACACAGGGTTAAAAATTAATTAGGTTTTACTAATGGTTGTCATGTTTCTGTGTCAACCTCCCTATTTCCAGGCAATTTTCACAATAAAATTGTCTATCACAATAGCTATTTTAGAAGACTTTTTTTTTAACAATAGAATTCATTAAGTCTAATATTCTGCCTCCAAATATATTTCCATATTTATGCAGAAGAGTTTTGAAGGCTCTGTCACATAGCTGATTTTTTCCCTTTACAGTTGTACTTGTTAATATTGAATAAATAAGATTTTCTCACCTTCAAATTGATTTTTTTTTTTTACCTTAAAGGTTGTTGTATGCAATGTGGTAAAATATGTTAAAGGAGATTTCAGGCTTTTACAAAAATTATAAAATAGAAAACCCAACGCTACTGTTCAGCAGCCCACATCGTCATGTCAGCCTCCCATGGTGTCCTGAGATAGCCTTCGGCCATGTCGGTCCTCAGCTTCCAGGATTTCCCTACTGGTAGAATTATTTTAAATGAGTATCTCCTAGAAAATCGTCTGCTTCTTGCCTTTGAAAAGCTCAAGGCCTGTGTGCAGCTCTGAATTCCCTCCTGGGGGCCCTGCGGTGGGGCACTCCCATAGCAACTCTACTTATTGTGAATAGAACAGGCTGCTTTTGAGTTGCTCTGTGCCAGAAGCAGAGTGAATGTGACACCATTGTTCTGTGGAGGGGGACACATGCACATTGCCCACACGCCATCCCTGCTGGGGCACCCATCTCCCTTCCTTAGCTGGCAGCCCCTGATAGGATTCTTTCCTAGTCGCGTTGGTGAATCCCAGCACCTGCTACAGAATAAAGAGAATTACTTCCTGTGCGTGTGTGACTGGTTCTGCCATTCGAGAGCGAGACACACTCATTCCTTATTCTGTCACAGAATAATAAATAGGGAGCTGCAACCGAAGCCTACTCAGATACAAAATTGAGGAATTCCAAGATGAGGCCCGGCCAGCATCCAGATTTTCAAAGAAATATTGGACAATTGGTTTACAGTTCTAGAAATGATCATCCAGAAGAGGGAAATAAACAGGTGTAGAGAGTGAAGATGAAAAGAGCATCTTGGAAGGTGATTTCCTAGGTGAGGAAACTGTGGGGAGTAGAGGGGGTGCCGCCCTTCATTCAAGCCTGGTGGCTCATCAGGTGTGTCATCAGGAACCTTTGAAAAGCTTGACAAGTGTTCCCTGCAGTTGGCAGGTGTAGGGATTGGTGTGTGTCTCATGGCAAGTGACAGCAACAGAGGAAAGAATGGTTCCAGACAGGGTCCTACACCTGTAACGTCGCCTGATTCTCCTGTGACTGGGGGCCAGAGGCACTTGGATCCCAGAGAGCAGACGTGGAACCACCAAGTGGGAAATGAACCCTGAGGACTGTTTACATGGTCAGGGGAAGGGGAGCCCTGGAAACTGGGTTTTCAGTCAAGGGTGATGCTGAGTGGATGGAGGAGGGACGAGCTAATGGAGAGGCCCCATCGAGAACAAAACGGCAGTGTGGAGGTCTCAGCACCAAAGAATCTGGGGATGTACAACCCTCGAGGCTTTCAGAGCCGGAAGTGAGACCCAGAGCGCCAGCCCACCCCGTTCCTTCCAGAAGGCTCCTCTCTGAAGGCGGGACAACCGTCTCTGCACGTGGAGCAGCCTGGACAGGTCTGAAAGGGTGTGTTGTGTTGAACTGAAGTCTTAATTTCTCAGTGAAAAGTCCGTTGTGTGATACAGTGTTGACAGTGTCTCAGGGACATAGTCACATTAAGAATGATCAGCAAAGCCAACAGACAACCCGAGTTTCCATCCAACGTACAGGGGGAGGATAACTGTCACTAAGGAGATTTAGAGGGTGAGTGGGGGCAGGGGTGGAGGCCCAAAGAAATGTGCTCTATGGGTTTTACACCAGGAGTCCACTTGGCCGTTTTTTTTTTTTTTTTTTTTTTGCGATACTGGTTTGATTCTCTGCCTTGCATCTTCATGTCCTAAGAAAGCAGGGACATAAGTTCCTAGGATTTTGAGACTTGGCATTGAGCAAGACAGAGTCATTGTCTATAAGCCAAGTCCTGTAAAGCCTGCCCAGTTTAAACCGCACCTGACCAGTGGTGCCTGTTTTCAGGAACGGAGGGCCAGGAAGGTCTGAAAGGCACATCCAGAATCCGTTGCTACTAGCAGGCATCTAGGAAAGAGTGCCAGGAACTTTATTATGATTTTTTGGAATAAACGCTATGAATACATGCCTACAGATGAAATCTAAGCACAGTGATTATAAATCAGTGAAAAATACCTTCCCCTTTAAGAGGACATTTCTCTTGGACAAGTTCTCTCCTCTCCTCCCTTCCCCTCCCCTTCTCTTCCCTTCCTCTCCACCACCTGCATCCCAGACTTGGTGTTCACATGGGCGTAGCCAGGGCTAAAAGTCAAAGGTGTGGTAGAAAAAAGACAGTGAACTAACCACCTCAGAATTTATTTCCAAAAAGTTCAAAGACCTTGAGCATTTTTGCCACGACTAGGACAGGAACTTTATTTTTAACTGTAATAATTAAAAATCCTTATATATATATTTGGTGACAGAAAACTGTGGTAGATGACTTAGGGACCCCGCCTCCTCCTCCTGGAGCTCTAGCAATGCGAAGGGCTTGAAGGGGCTTACAGGTTCAGCCACCCCGGGCGTGGGGAGCGCCAGTGCCCGTGCTCCATGCCGCAGCCCAGGATCCTGGGAGGAGCTGGAGTCGGTGTGGGAGGTAGTGTGTGGTTAGAAGTTGGAGTACCAGGACTCTGCAGCAGGTGTCAGATTCTGACTCCGCCCCCTACGTCTGCAACTTACACAAACTCTGCGTCCTTGTTTGCTCCAACGCTTTTTTGCATGTGTTGACAGTGGTTCATGACCTTGGAGAGGGTTAAGAGAAAACTGTTACGAATGCTCTGGCCTCCCCTAAAATGTTCTTTCATCATGGTTCTGCGGCATCTTCCTCTCGACCGGATGAGATAATGAGAGGAGGAATGGCCTGCTGGATTTTGACAAAAATGGAACCCTGGGGGAAGAACAAGAAAAGGATGACTTCTAGGATTCTTCGTGGTCAAGTGGACCTCAGGGCTTAGAATAGCCCCACGAAGGGAGATGTGGGGCCACGTCAAACTGAATGGAGCTATGAATGTCTGCTTGGGGGCTTCTGAGAAAGAAAATGCTGTGTCTGCCCAGTGAAGATGGGACGACTGGCCTTGCCTGGGGTCTGCTGAGACCAACTCAGGAATTGGAGAGCCTAATGCTTCATCTTTGTATCTTAAACTCGGCTTAAATAATTTGTGTGTTTTCACTTTGCAAGAGGCCTCATCAGCTGCTGTCACGACTGCTTCTGTGGAATGTTAAGAAGCCTTTCTCCAGAGTACCACTGCAAGCTCTGCGTGCCTTTTGTTTCATTTCTAACTACTGCCGTGCAGGCACTGACTGATTTCCACAGGCCACTCGGAGGGAAAAACAGCTGGCTCCACCGCAAGGTTTCAGCAAGAAAAACAAATGAAGGTTTGCATCTGGCAGCATCTGTGTGAATTCATTGGAGAAGCCAGATTGGAGCTGCTCAAGGGGAAAGATTTATGATTCTTTCTTCCCCTTGCAGTGCCTGGCATGTCCCTGCTCAGTGAATATTTGTGGTGCATTTGTGGAATTTGAGTAATTGAGAAAAGGTTGCGATAGGGCGGAGGTGGGAGGCCGACTAGGGAGATTTCAGGGTGTGGGGAGACAAGGAAAGGGAAGCCCTATTTCATGAGAAAGATGTTCATGTCCGGAGCAGTGGGACTTGGAGTATTTCTGCTGAGCACAGTGTGAAGGGCAGGGCAGCTTCCCAGAAGTCTGTCGAGAAAGAATGCCAAGGAAGCAAGAGGCAGGCAGGGAGGAAAGGCACAGCTCCAGTTTGGACAGACCTCTGAAATCTCTGCCTGAATTCAGCATCGGAGAGAAGAACAGAATCTGTAACAAGAGGCAGAAATGAAGTGTTGAGTGGAGGCGAGACTGAGCCTTTCCTTGGAGCAAGAGGCGACCGTGAAGTTCACGGGCGGACTGCGCGGAGCGTCTCTGAGAGGGGGAGCTCCTCGCGCAGTGGGGGCACCAAGACAGCAGTGAGGAGAGTTAGAGAAACCAGGACGGAAGGAAGCGGAATAGTTCTTTCTTATGTTAGTTTTGTACTGTCGCCGAGGGTCAGCAGATCACGTATTTCTCTATTTCCCTCCCTCCCGCCCTCTCTTTCTGTTTTGGAACCTTGGTTTTTTTTTATTCTAGTTTTATTAAAAACTATATTTTATTCTAAAAATACAGTATGAAAATTGAGCTTCCTAGGGTCACCTACGCGCTCTTGAGGCCACACGTGTGACACGACTTTAATGACTACAAATGTGGAGGTGGTTATTAAGGGTGGTTATTAAGGGTGCTCTGAAGACTGAAGACCTTCTCATCTTCATCTAGCTCCCAGACAAGGGGTGTCTTGCGTTGCGTTCACAATGACCTAAGGAGAGTCACATGTGAAGTGCTGTGTTTTTTAATTTTCACTGCAAATATTACCTCCTACTGAAATCGTAAGACGAAAAGCTGAGCTCCGAGAAGACCTTGGGGTGTAATATTAGGAGCGTGAAGGTTTATGGAAATACTTGGGGGCAGCTGCGTTCTGGCCAGCTGCCCGAATCCACACGTCTCCCCCTTGGGTCTCTAACTTGGACCCGACTGAACTAATTTACTCTGAGCATGAGGCACACTATTCACATCAAAAGAATACACTTAAGTAGAGAGAATGCAGCCTTCCCCTGGGCTAGTTTTGCTTTGCTCTAGACAGGAGCTTGGTTGCCATCTGGAAAGATGTCCTAACTTGACTGTTGAGCCAGTAAAGCCCAAAGAATGTGAAATGGCATAAGCTTTTAAGTAAGTCCATTGGAGAGGAAAGCTTGCAGTGGGGGGTTTATCACAAGGCAAGTGGCCGGAGAACGTTAGAAATGCAGTCCCAGGCAGGCTGGAAGCGTAATTGAATTCCACGAATGGGAGCGCTCCTGAACAGGATGATGCAGTGGTTATGGCAGTAGACTTTTTTTTTTAAGTCTTTAAGATGTGGGTTCAAATCCCCAGCATAGCCCCTTTCTCGTGTGGCCAAGTTACTTACCCTCTCTGGACGAGTTTTCTCATTAAGTGAGGGAAATAATACCAACCTCACTGGGATTTTTAAGGTTTAAAGAAAACACGTATGTAAAGCCTGGGGAGTGCCTGGTGGTTTTCAACTCCAGCTGCACCCTGGGGCCAACTGGGGAAGGCTGCAAACATTTGCTGTGCCCCACTTCAGTCCAGACAGACTCTGAATTTCTGGAGCCGGGACCTGGGATTTGTAGTTGCCAAAAGCTCCCCGGTGACTGTCATGCACTATGCGGGATGAGAACCATTGTGACCATATAGTAAACCAAAGGAAGGATCGACGCAGGAGAGAGTCTTTGGTGACAAAATGTTGGAAAAGAACTTCACACCGTGGTTAGCCTAAAGTATGTACCCAGGAAATGATAACCTATATTCTACTCACCCTAATTTTATTAAGCCATATGAATAATGATTTATAGTTGCTGCTCAGTATGGGGTAACGAAGCTGATCTATGGGCGGTTACAGAACACAGTGTAGATTTCACTCCGGGGAGTGTCCGGTGTGGGAGGAGAAAGCATACCAAACTTTAAGATTTGGGCTAAGACGGTATGTTATTTCTAAGTGCAGGGCCAAATTGCTGTCATCACAAGCCAGCATCCATAGTTTCTTATGAAATTGATTCTTAATGGAGAGACAGGGAGCAGAGTGGCGAATGGTGTGATCTTCTGAGGCTCACTGTCCATGTTCCAGCCTCACCTCAGTCACTTAGTAGCTGTGTGAGCCTGAGCAGGGTATCTGACCTCTTCGTGTCTTAGTCTCTGCATTGATAAAACAGAGATGATAATGGCACCTGCATCAGGGATGTTTTGACGAGTAAATGATTTAATAGAGATAAACCACTCCCGACAGAGTCTGGCATTTAGGGATGACAAAACATTAGCTAGATGATTGTAAGCGTTCCGGAATTTTCCAAGATCTCTGTGTTCAGAAGGTGATTGAAGTACGAAATAATATGCTATGGTTCTCATACTTTGGTACGCTTCCGAATTGCCTGAGAGTATTGTTTAAAAATCAGAATTCTGGGTGAATCTGTTACACAGAAACATTCAAGAATCTTTGCTATGTGGAAATACTAGATGTTTTAGTTTCGATTCTCCAGAGGAATAGAGCCAATAAGAGATAGCTTGCTTGATCTCTGTCTACTCTCTCTCTCTCTCTATCTACATTGAAAGATATTTACTATAAGGAATTACTCACATAATTATTGGGAATGAGAAGTCCAAGGTCTGCCGTTGCAAAGCTGGAGACCCAGGGGAGCTAATGATTTAACTTTCAGTTCCAGTTTGAGTCCAAAGTCAAGAGAAGGAAAACGCCCCAGTTCAAAGACAGCCAGGCAGAGAAAATAATTATTTCTTATTCAGCCTTGTATTCTATTCAGGCATTCAGTGGATGGAATGAGGCCCATTTACATTGGGGAGGGCAACCTGCTTTACTTAGTCTACTGATTAAATGTTAATCTCATCTAGCGACAGCCTTATAGACACACCCAGAGATAATCCTGAACCAAATGTCTGGGCACTCTCTGCCCCATGTTGACATGCAATCCTCGCACTAGATCTCAATGCTACCAATTATTATCTCCTATTACATATTGAGGGAAATTACAGTCTATTGTGCCCCAATTTTCTCTTTTAGGAAGTAGGGATGACATTCTGCTCTAAGTCAGTTTCTTGTGAGGAGTAAATGAGATAATTACAATTTATGTAAGAAACAAACTTGTATTTTCTGAGAGACCCCAGGAAGTTAACAGCATTTTCTTATTGTTTGCATATAATAAAATTTCTTGATTATAATTGTTATCTACCTTATTTCAGTCGAGTACAAAGTAAGATAACCACGCAGAGTCCCAGTAGAATGATGTTTCCACCAGCACGTACACACTTGATTATTTGCGTCTGATAGTCAGAAATAAACATAACTTTGAGAACAGAGAAAGTCAAGAAAAATATGAAAAGTTTGGAAGATGAAGATTAATACCTTTTCTTGAAATGTAGGAACTTTGTTGTAACCTCAAAGAAAAGATCTTTTAAACTCTGTTTTTCATGGTTTATACATGGAAATAGTGCCTGCTATAGAAGAATAATAAAAATTATGGAATTAAAATATAATGGAAAGTGAACTGGGATGAGTTTCAACTCATCCCCATTATCTCCCCAATTCACTGCTAGAGATGTGAGGTCTTGAAATAGAAAAATTGGAGAAGCTATACAATCCTATAGTTTCTATCTAGAATGTTCCCAGGGATGTTTGGCATTGGTTCTTGTTTTTTTGGGGTTTTTTTTTTGGCATTTATGGTTATGTGCGTGCATTCATGCATGTATGTATGTGTGAGAGAATCCAGTCTCAAAGGCCATATTTAGCTAGCTTTGTCTTCAGAGATCAATGCCAAACTAATCATTCTGGTGATATAAAAAGAGCCGGAACTCTGGAAATTAGAGCATGAGGGACTTTTTTCTCTTCCCCCAATCAGAGGGAGAGTTACGTGGAGGTTGGGGGGTAGTCATGATAATTTGAGGCTTCCAAAATCTTTCAAAAATCTTTCACTGAACAAGGTGTATGACCTCACAGGATGGAGAAAGTCTTGAGGCACCAAAAGCTCCTGAGGAAGTTTTCCAAAAGTTCTTTGCTTCTTTCTATATTCTTTCAAATTACCTCTAGGCTCTGGAGCCATTTCTATAGGCGACTAGTCCCTGGCAGGGTGATAAATATTTAATTCCGCTTCAAGATCTTCCCTGAGAAGGTGACCCGTAAGTCCCCTTTTGCTCAGTCGCAATTAGGACAGTCAGAAGGCTGGATCCTAACCCGTGTCAGAGCCTCACCGACTGCCTGGTGCTGAGCAGCACGGGACGTGAGGATTGTATCACAGCAGCGGAGATGAGGGAGGTCATGTACACCTTCTCCTAACCCCTGCGAACGGCACAGAAGGAGAAAATGTTCTTTCAAAACCAATATAGAACAACCAAAATGATATAAAACAGTCTCTGTAAATTGTGAAGCATAAGCCACAAATTCATTCCGGAGCAGTATGTGAATCATAAATAGTTCAAGATAGAAAAAATGATGAATAATTCAGTGAAAATTCACTGAAACACTAATTTAGTCCTACTGTTTACAGAAAGACCCACCTTACCTGGTCCATGTTTTGTGTCTTGCCAAAGGTACATTCTTTCTTCTCAAAAATTAGTCATGCTGCACTTTCGGAATATAGAAATTACTCTTTGCTTTAGAGAGAGAGAACTTTTTGACCTGAAATTTAATTCAATAGAGGAGACTAATTTAGTAAATTTCATCAAAATTCCTGATGTATCGTTTTGTTTAATGTTATATCATCTCTGTCAGAATTACAATTTTACATTTATAATATCATATGGGATTGTCAAATATTTGTCATTTTACTGATTTTGAATCTTCTGTTCTATATTTTATCGCGAGACGTAATTCCTTTTTCTTTTTCCCCAAATTCTGAAGGTCATAGGCTTTTTCTTGAACTCATTGAAAAAGTCCCTCACCTCCACCTTCTGTTTGCCCCCTTTCTCCCAAACCCTAGAAGGTGATGCCCTCTCTCTATTCACATAATTGATTTAAAAATTATTAATCTTCCACGTGTACACTCACATCTGTAATTCTACACCTGGATATCTGCACATAGATTAAAATAAACATGCATTCCTAGTTACTTTTCCAACTCTGATAAACCACTACAAGGTTTGTTCTAGACTTCTCCCCTTACTCGTACCTTCTTTCTATGTCAGTGACAAATCTGGCTCCCATTATCTATAATTTATTTACTTACTTCTTCAGTCCTAGTACACATGTAATTTCAGAATTGCAAACCCAGACCTCTGTGAGAAAAAAAAAATTGTCAAATACAGTACAGTGTTCATATACAGTTCTTATGTCTTTAGCCATATAATTTCTGACCAAAATACCATTGCCAAAACTTCTTAGGTCAGGGGCGCCTGGGTGGCTAAGTGGGTTAAAGCCTCTGCCTTCGGCTCAGGTCATAATCTTGGGGTCCTGTGATCGAGCCCCACATCGGGCTCTCTGCTCACCGGGGAGCCTACTTCCCCCTCTCTCTCTGCCTGCCTCTCTGCCTACTTGTGATCTCTACCTCTCTCTCTGTCAAATAAATAAATAAAATCTTTAAAAAAAAAAAAAAGCTTCTTAGGTCAGATCCTTTTTTCTCTAATATTTTCAGTGCCATTGTTTTATGTTTTTTGTAATGCAGTTAGATTTATTTCTCACTGTTTGCATTTTACCTCGGTATTCCCTCACTTCCTGGCTGATTTTTAAAAATATGCCTACAACAGTGTTCATTCTTTTTAATGTACAATTCTGTGGGCTTGACAAATTCATAAAGTCCTATATCTGTCTCCGCAGTACCATACAGAGCTGTTCCATCACTGTAAAGATTGCCCTGTAGTAGTCCATCACTCCTTCCTGCTTCTAAACCTAACAGCCACAAGAGTGATTTCTCTATCCCTGTGGTTTGTCTTTTCAATAATGCCATCTAAATGGAATCATACAAGAAAAAGCCTTTGAATCCAGCTTCATGCACTCACTAAAGTGCATTTAAGATCTTTGTATCATGTTGTGTGAATCAACAACTTGTTCCTTTTTATTGCTGTATAATACTTCCATTGTATAGTTTACCGTAGTTTGTCTATCGTTTCACTTTTGGATGAATTTCTAGATTGTTTCCCCTTTGGCGTTATTTTAAAAAGCTGCTATAAACATTTGCATGAACATATGATCGTGACGATGGTGATGTGTATGTGTGAACTTGGGTTTTCAGTTCATTTGGATAAATACTTAGGTGCTTGATGGTTAGGTCATATGGTAAGTGTATGTTTAACTTTATAAAAACTGCTAAACTGTTTTCTTAAGTGGCTGTACTATTTTGTTTTCCCACCAGCAATAAAGGATCATTTTTGTTGCTTCACATGCTCGGCAGCATTTGGTGGTGTTTTAAAATCTATTTAGGTAGGTAGTAGTATCCCATTTTAATTTTAATTTGCATTGTCCTAATGATGACTGATCCTGACCAGACCCTTACACTTATTTTTCCATTTTCATACAATTTTTTAGAGAAGTCTCTGTTTCTATCTTTTACCACTTTTTAAATTGGGTTTTTTGCTTGCTTATTGTTGAGTTCTGAGTGTTCTTCCTATATACTGGATATGAATCCTTACTCACATAGGTGGTTTGCAAATACTTTGTCCCACTCTGTGACTTATCTCTTATTTTCTTAATTGTGTACTTTGCAGAACAAAATTTCTGAATTCTAACAATGCTCGGTTGATGATTTTGTTTTCTTTTGTGGATCATGCTTTTGGTATTGTATCTAAAGGACTCATTGCCAAACTCAAGGTCACAGAGATTTTCTTTTGTAATATGAAATTTTTAATTTTAGTTTTACATTTACATATTTGATGCTTTTGACTTAAATTTGTATGCAATGTGAGATACATCTCAACCATATTTTAGTTTTTTTTCATATTTATTTAGTTTTGTATGAGGATTTTCACTTATCCTAACACCATTTGTTGAAATGACTGTTCTTTCTCCATTGTATTGCCTTTGCACCTTTGTCAAAAATCAGTTGACTATGTTTATGTAGGCCTATTTCTGAGTTGTCTGTTGTATTCTATTGATATGTATTTGTTAGCATCACGCTGTCTTGATTAAAGTAGCTTTATATTAAGTCTTGGATTTAGATAGTGTAACTTCTCCAATTTTGTCCTTTTTCAGAATTTTTGTCTTTTAAAGTTCTTTCCCCTGCCGTGTAACTTTTAAAATCAGCTTGCCATTATCTACAAATCCTTATTGGAATCTTACTGTGATTGTGCTGAATCTAGGAATCAAATTAGGGAGAACTGGGATCCTAATAATATTGCATCTTGCAATCCATAAACAAAGTATGTCTCTATTTAGATCTTTTTTGATTTCTGTAATATTTTATAGTTTTCAGTATACACATCATCATAATATTTTCCTAATATCCTTGAAATCTTGAAGGGCAGAGTTACCCAGGTGAAATGAGGGTACATGATTAGACAAAAATCCAGTATGAGGATCTTGGGTACAATGCAATCACTTGCCCTCAAATTTTCAGTAGTTTTCCATTATACTGTAGGAAGACTTCAAACTCTTTAGTATGAAATTTACATTTTGACCTTTAATTAACTTTCCATTCTTGAATTCTATTGTATTTTCACATCGTTGGCTGTAGTTAATATGATTAATTTGCTAAATAATTTTGAGTGCTAGTATAATTTTTAAGATACCATGTAAGTCTTTGTTTTCTGTCCTTTCAATTCAGTGAGGCAACAGATAAAATACATACTTAATATTATTGATGATAACAGTACCATTTATTTACTGAGAAGGTGCGATGTAAATCTGCAATCTGATTATTAACAGAATCCTACAAAATAATTTTTGAATTATTTTGGCAAGAAAACAAGGTTCAGAAAAGTTAAGTAGCTTGCCCTCAGGGCACATGCTAAGTGATGGATTTAGTATTCCAATCTAGATCTAATTGAAGCCCAGAACTCTCTGTAGGGCACACTACCATTCAGTATGTGTAAGAACAGAAAGTAAACTTGAGCTGACTTGGGGGACTCTGAGATTTCATAGAAAGTTAACACTTGAGCCTCTGGTTGAAAGGGATGAGATTTTTGGCAGATGGGCAAGAGTAATGAGGTCAAGAGCATCTCAGGAAGTGAGCATTGCATGTGTTTACATTCAGAGGCCTTGAATAGCATGAAGCGAGGCAAGAAAAGCTTATCCTATAGCATGAGTGTCCTACTGTGCAGTGAGGGGAGTCAGTTAACCTGAGTCCAGGAAGCAGTTACGGGTCATACGGAGAGAGGCACTGTGTATCAAATAGAGCAAGTGGCACTCGATTCTGTAGTAAGGACACAGCCATGGTACAGTTCCAAATAGACGAACTACGTGAATAGGTATATGGTTTGGAAGGATACCTCTGGAAGCAGTGTGGAGGAATAAGAAGTTAGCAGATTATTTAGAAAACCATGGAAATATGGCAGTTTGGATATAATGATCAGATCTTGTAGGGATGGAGAAAAGAGAACAGATTAGGGTGGTGAGTAAGAATTAGTATGACAAGGACTTAAAGTGAAGGCATGGTTGAGGGGGAAAGCTTGAGTAATCCAGGGTTTTGGCTTGACTAACTGAAATAAGAGATAAAGAGTGGGTTTGAGGGATACAGAGGAAATGGGGTGGCTTATTCATGTTAAGCTAGTGGCCCTTGTGGTATATATAGGGAGAAAGATGTGAGCAGAAAGTTAAATATTGATAATGTTTTTTTATTTAATTTATTTTTTATTGCTATATAATATTTGTTTCAGGGGTACAGGTCTGTGATTCATCAGCCTTAGACAATTCACACACTCACCATAGCACATACCCTCCCCAATGTCCATCACCCAGCCACCCTATCCCTCCCACATCCCTCCCCTCCAGCAACCCTCAGTTTCTTTCCTGAGATTAAGAGTCTCTTATCCAGTCTTTCCTTTTTAACTTAAAATAATGCCCACTCCATCAATGAAAGCTATCTATTCTGAAGGCAAAATTTGAATTTAGAAATGTAGTCATATAAGGTATAATAACATAGGGGTTTAAGCATGCATTGCGGTAGATAATTTCTCTCCTTCTCGCAATGCTTTCTATTGCTAATTGAGGCTACCTTTTTCCTTCATTGTACCCACTTAAGTCATCTCTGGAAGTGGTCTTAGTCCTAATGCTCCCTGATCAACCTTCGGTGTACCTAGACAGTGGGAAGTCAGGTTTTCACCTTACCTGAGCCCGGATCCAAGACCGTCCTTGGGCAGCCTGCCCCTCCATCCTTACCTCACTTATCTTAATTGAGATATATTTTACTTACCTCCCTACCGTTTCTAGGGGAATTGTATTCAAACGCATTTTATCTCTAAAGACTCCTTAATGGAGCTGGGATGTCTTAGTAAAGATGCAAAGCTGTTCATGTCACTTTCCTGATTAAAAAACCTTTTAGTGGCTCCTCATTTCTCACTGGAGAAAGTCCAAATTCCTCAGCACTGTGTGTAATCTCTGTGAGAGTCCCTGGCTTTCTCCTCCAGGCTCATCTCTGACTAACGATATGCTATGATCCAGTCAAATGAATTTTTTCCTAACTATACTATACAAGATTGTACTAAGTGCTTGTCCTAAGGGTCCCTGTAGTCGCTGTGCTCACTCCTGTTTTAGCACGTTTCTGAATTGTGATTTTTCAAATTTGTCTGTATCCTCTTCTGCACTCTATGTTCCTTATGGGCACAGGCAGTGTCTTGTTTCCTGGTTCATCTCCAGGGGCTGTCACAGTGCCCAGGAGATAAATACTTGTTCACTTTTTTAAAATGCACAAATGAAGGACTGATTGAAGACATCATTGTTGTTATTTTTACAAGGTTCTACAACCCAATATTTGTAGGGATTTTTATTATAATTCAGGACTTCAGATTTCTCAGTCTGCTGCCAACTCATTGCAGGAAGTCACACACATAGAGAAATGAAAAGTCCAGAAGCATTTTTATAAAACAAGACAACATTTTCAGTGCTCCCATTATATTACATGACACAAAAAGAGCAATAATAGCTTAACTGGTCACCCACGTAATGAACTTGCGTCCTTCTTGTCCAAACGACCTTGTAGGATTGTGTGGAGTGATACTGCAACCCTAATAGCACTTGAGGAAAGATTGAAGGCCCATGATTCATAAAGAATAGATGAAGCATAAATTGGAAGCAGGTGTGTGTGGCATCCATATTTAAAAGGAGCACAGAAATGAATTAAATAAGTAAAAATGAGATCTGCTAAATTGTTTGTCCTATGGTTGACATGACTGCGGTAAGAGTCCTCTTAGAGTCGTCATGACAGTGCTGCATAGAGACCGGTTGAAAAACTGTGAAGAATGGCTCCTTCTAATTATTTAGGATTAGTCTTAGTTGAACTGAAATTTTATAGTTGTTTTAGGTTTCAAGGTCCAAAGGTTCATAGACACAAGTTTCCTGAAGGCATAGCAGTTTCTACCCTTAGGTGTATAATCAGATAGACAAGCCCATATAGGACACCTTGGAAAATATTTGACCAAATAATTGTAAAATTCTATCTAGCTTAGTGGAATGAAGAGTGACATTTGAGCAAATTATACTACTCTTGGTTTTCTTATCTGTAGAATGGGACACAGTGGATCTTCCTTAGTGGTCTCTTGTGATAATTCTGGGAAGAAAGTACCAAACACATTTTTTTTTAAAGATTTTATTTATTTATTTTAGAGAGAGCAAGCAAGTGGGCGCACAGGCAGGGGAAGGGCAGAGGGGAAAGGAGAAGCAGGCTCCCCACTGAGCAGGGAGCCCGAGGTGGGGCTCAATCCCAGGACCCTGGGATCATGACCTGAGCCTAAGGCAGCGGCTTAACCCACTGAGCCACCCAGACACCCCCAAACACAGGTTCTTATTTACAGCAGACACAGCACAAAGTATCATGGCTGCTGCAACCATTTCTTCTAACTTAGCTATTTCTGAATCTTTTCTTTCTCCATCCCTTAGAAAACACACAGTCTCCCAACAGCTAAAGTTTTCTCCTGAACTTATTTGCGTGGGGCGATAACAAAATAACATCATATGGAGAAATTAAGTGTTACTGAAGTGTAATGCCTAATATCTGTTAGATCCTTATTCATTTTTCTTTGTTTCCCGGTCTATCATAACACTCAACATGTGGCTTAGTTCTATCCACAATTCCCTGAGGCATTTTCATTATGCAATGAGGACTAACATAAACTCATATTAGGTTAACTTTCATTGGAAAAAAAAAAAGTGCTTTAGGTTCCTGGTTCCTGATCCTAATAACCTTTAAGCTTCATGTTCTGAGTTCTAGAAAATGTAAAACCAGTTGAAGCTATTGTTAGTGACTGACTTTTTAGTACAAACCAGTTTCTGATAATTTCTTGAGGTCTGCTTTTTTTTTTTTTTTTTAAGATTTTATTTATTTATTTGTCAGAGAGAGAGAGCACAAGCAGGGGGAGCGGCAGGCAGAGCAGGAAGAGGGAGAAGCAGGCTCCCCGCTGAGCAAAGAGCCCGATACGGGACTCGATCCCAGGACCCTGGGATCATGACCTGAGCCGAAGGCAGTGGCTTAACCTACTGAGCCACCCAGGCGTCCCAAGGTCTGCTTTTAATAGATAAAATAGCAAAGGGCCCTGGTGGAGAAGGGAGTCTTCCCCTTGGATGTGGGAGCCCTTCCACAGCTGATCAGGATCCAACCTGGTGCCACCTAGAGGTGCCTTATGGTACTACTCTAGGTTCCTCCATTCACAGCTGCATTTCAAGCCCAGTTCAAAACAACAAGTGCAAAAAATGGTAAACAACTTATGGAATTGTGAATAAGTAACGTTAATATTTTGCAGAAAAAGCTTAAAACTGCAAACTTTAAGTTTATCAGCAGATTCTCTAATGTTCATATAATTTGATCTATTTTTAAATTTGGGGGAGGTTGTTTGTTTGTTTGTTTAGAATGGCAGCAGTTGTATATTTCCATATTTTGCCTGGCCCATTTTTCAGGTAAATACACATCTAGGTAATTGCTATCCATGTATTATCATGTAATCTGAGAGCATGGCATGTGTTGAGAATTCAAACTTGAGCCTTCGTATCCAGAATTTGGGCTTTACCCTTTGGAGATACGCTCCATTTTCTAACAGCACTTTATTGTCCAGTTAGGTACTTTATCTGTCAGAGATGTCCTCTCCATTTTCATATCGCAAAATCTTCTTTAACCCATGATGCAACTGAGTGCAATCATGTGGCATATCACTTATGTTTTTGGTTGTCTTATTGTATAGCATATAAAGGATCATATTTTATATTTTTGTGAATCTCTCAACACTCAACCATATGTACATTTGGTAAAGCATAGATGATTTATCATGCACATAATGTATGAATAATTTTTATTGTTATTATGTATTAAAGAAAAGATTGTGAATCCTAAAGAAAATGAAGTTCAAAATACCAGCATTACTGTTTTCTAATTGACTCCATATCTGAGAACAGGATAAATGTAATAAATACCATGAATAATTTTTTAAGTGCAGATTAGTGTTTCAAATCAAGCTATACAAGTAATTGAGCATAGAATAATTTGCAGCTTCCTAGTGCCTGATTTGCTCTTATATTTGCAGTCAGTCATTTTCAACATAAAACTTACATGCTAATATCAGTTGAGTTCTGCAGAAGAATTAGTGATCTGCATCCAGTAATCAGTGAGTCCATGAATAGTTTTCTATTCTCCCCACTGCCCCCCCTTCCCCTGCAATCCATATTCACCTTCCACCCACCATGTCTCTATATACCCACGCCCCACCTCAAACTGCCACCCACCCTTAGCCTGGAGCCTCGCATGCCTTCTCAGCGTGTCTCTGATGAACACAGGTGTCTCTAGAGTTCCGTATGGCCTTCACAAATCAGTAGGGGGTATAATCTCACAGATTCTAGGGACATAAGAGTTTTCTGATCAGTTTGAGAGAGACTAAATGACTTTTCCAGGACACATTTGTGAGAGGGTGACCAACAGCATCCCATGAAATCCCTCAGTCCCTAGCAAACTTGGAGAGTTGCTCACCCTATCTACTAGGAATTGTGATTGTTTTACAGAAAAGAAACAAAGATCAGAAAAATTAATTGATCCAAAGTTACCACTTAACTTTTGCTAACCAACATATTCATTAGGCACCCACAACATCAATCTAGGCAGATAGCGACAGAGATGAGATTCAAACACAGCTTAGAAACTCTTTCCAATATATCTTCCGTTGGCTGATCAAATGTCATCACACCTCTTGTGAAGCTTGTTATTATTTTGTTTTATTATAGAACATGTAACGTGCTATCCATTGACACAAATATTTTCTCCTTTTCTGGGTAACATATTACTTGAAAGCAGAATTTTTTTTTCTCTCTCTCTCTACTTGAGGTCTTACAGATGTCTTTTTTAATTGAAATGATCATGACTAACCATGAACCAAGTGGTTTTAATATTTTAAATATATCTTTCTCTTCCACCTGTTCTCTTGGTAGCAAACTTACCCCTACAGGTTTCAAGGAGGATTGTCTTCGTCTCCAAATCTCTCTTGAATTCCTTTTCTTTCCATCTCTTCCCATGGCCACTACTTGCCTTCATCAGTTCTTAACTGGATTAGAATAATGGTCTAGCCCTACATCCGCACATCTTAAGCATCTCTCCCCTGTTTAATATTTACTGGAAGAACCATTATACCTCATGATAAGGCCTTTCACAATCATCACCACCACCACCACCATCATCATGACCCCCATTTTGGCCTTATCATGATATTCTATGTCCATGCGTCTCCCCTTCCATCCACACTACATTGTTCCCTTTCCTTGAATGTGCCTTGTTTCTTCATGTCTCTGTATTTTGTCTCTTTTTCTTCGATTTTCCAGGAGAGCTCCTTGTCACTTTTCCACCTTTGGACCTAGACAGTCCTGTCTTTCTTCACCTCTCAGGTTAAATGTCACTATTCTACAGAAGCTCTCCCAAGTGCTCTAGTCAGTGCTTGACATGCTTTCCTCTCTTTTCATATTTCCATGACAATTTGAATATATTTTATATAAGCATTAATCTTTTTGAATGTTTTTCTTTTCCTTGAATGTTTTCTTTAATACCTCTTGGTATTACTAAAACAGGAGCTCTTAAAGCACAGGAGCGGTGTTTGGTCTCTTTGCCCTTTCCTTGAGGAATCTGGCACACACAGGGTGAACAAGGAGGTTCAGAATGTACCTACTGAGGCCAAGAACTGGAATGACACGTGATTTCTGTTATATGTTTATTTCTTCCCAAGCTACCTTTCTTCAGGTACACTGTTTTTCCCCTTCACTCTGAAGAATTGTAGGAATAAAAAAAAAAAAAAAAAAATCAACATAATCATTAATGGAAAGTAGCATTAGAATGAAACCAGATTTCAACTTCCTACAGAGGTTGTGATGTTCCAGAGTCAAGGTCATCTGAAATTTGATTGACAGTTTTGAATTACTATCTTTTAAGAAACTAAAGCAGTTGGATTTTCTTACAAATAACGAGCACTTAGAAACATTGCAAAATCCATATGGTTCTCCCCATTTTTTTTATCTGTATGAAGTAAATTATTTTGCCTGAGATGTAATTTACAGAATAGATTTAACAATTTTTGGTGAAGTAATACACGCTCCTAATTGGAAGGTTTACTCAAGATATGTATTTGAACAGAACCAGTGAGTTGAAACTTTGAAGAACTCCCATTATTTTAGGGTTGATTGCGTTTTAATTTTGTAAACATTTGCCAGTTGTCAAATTCTCTCCTTCATTTCTTGTAGGGTTTAATATTCATTTTGTGTTCTTAAGGCTAGAAGAATAAAATACCATAAGGAACTCCATCCTTGTTTAAAATTACTGCTGTTGCATGGGATACTACCGTATTTGATCACATAATCCCGTAACACACCAGGGACCCCTGGCCATCAGCATTTGTTTAGACCACCTCACAGAACAACCCATTTCAGTCAGGATCACTGAGAATTTAGGTGCCATGTGAGGGGCTAGTATGGGGACACAAAGGCAAAGAAGCCCAGAAATTTCCATAAGGAGCCTGGCACCTACTGTGGGAGACAGGTAAATAGATCATGGTGAAACCATATGAAGCTTCTCTTGGCCTGACTGAAAGCGGGTCAGTAGCTCAAGAGAAGACACAAGTAACGCCTAACTAGGGAGGAGAGGAAAGATCTTATTTGGTAAAGGGCAAAGCAACGTGACTCAGGACTAGAAAAAGAAAGAATAAACTGAGAATCTCTTGAGAGTGGCTTCTCAGAAGAAAAACATGTCCTTGTCGGATAAATCTGGGAAGAGAAATCACAAGTCTGCAAAGATAAGGAACAACAGAGAAGCATTATTATATAAAAGGACCACAGGGAGAAAGGACTGAAATGATGACTAAGGTTTTGAAGGAGAAATGTATATTCTGGAAAGGAGATACTGGTACTGAAACTTACCTTTTATTGTGAATGAAGAGGAACTGACTGGGCTGTTTCAGCAGGCAGAGACAGAAGGCAAAGAAGTCTAGTGAGCTGGAGAGCCCAAGGCTCAACTGCAGTGGAAAAGGTCTAACAGAAAAAGTTCTCATGAACGAGAAACCTACTCATAAACTTAGGTTAACAAAAACTGAAAATTAAGATTTCCTTTGCACCTTGCGTAAGTGGGCAAGGGCTTTTGCACCTAATTCGGGTCATACTTGTCCATTGTGTTGCCCAGAAGGCCCCCAATCCTTTAATTTGCCCTTAAAAAAATCTGATTCAGACAAGGAGAGCTGAGACTGTAGTTCTTCCCTAAATTGTAGAACTTTGCAGTTTAGACCTTGTCCGCTAAGCTCATTTCCACACATAGCCCTTGGAAATCATGTCACAATTATATTTGAGCTTGATGGGATTAGGAGAGTCACTTTTGTTTCCAGATTTGAAAATTAACTTTTCCTTGAACTTTGAACTGGGAACCCTTTATATATAGAACAATAGAATTTTAGCAAAGCCATTCTCATCTTCTGAATCAGCAACATGTGATCTTGTAGACTAGAATTAATAAGGTCAGGTCTTCCTACACTGTGAGCTAGAATTGAACCTAACAGGGCCGCTGGTGTCCTGCTCTTGAAGCTGGCGGAAACTCACATGGCTGCAGCCAGTGCCGGGTGAGTCACGGGTGGTGCTCAAGGTGCGGGAGCGTGGCTGGGGGCTGACAGGTCCAGAGAGCCAGCCAATCACCGTTCACAAGAGCAACATGCCGTGGCCTCTTGTCATTTGAGCTGCTTGACTTTGTGTACTTAAAACAAGGGCCCACAGGGATTTCAGAGGCAGAACTCAGGAGTATGAGACGAAAGAGGCTTCTATTTCTGTGCAGAAGAGTTAGCCCCATAATCACATAAAATGACGCATAGCTTCTCATGCCAGGCAATGTTGGGCACTGGGAAGAAAATGAAAAAGAAAAGAAAATAGGGCAGAATTTCTGCCAACAAGAATCTGAAGTGTAGGGGACTTGTATAGATGAGGAACCAAGAATTTACATTGCAGCCTACGAGGCACAATACAAGGTGCCAGTAGGTCAGCTAAGTGAGCCTTTGTGTAAGGAGGAAAGCCCTCCTCAACGTAGTGGTGTCTTACGCAAGAATCAAGAATAAGGTGTAGTTAGTTGGGGACAGGTGGAAAGAGGGTGCTAAGCAAGTCAAAGGTGAAGAAAGAGAGATCATGGTACAGAGTCAAGGGACCTAGTACCTGTGGACAATTGTGGCTACACTCTGAGTGGGTCTGAAGGTCTAGCAGGTGTCCCTTTTCTTCGTAGGAGAAACTAAGAGGTCCTGGCTGTGAGTGCTGGGGGCTAACCATGAGCTGAGAGTTGGATCCAGTGTATATGAATTGAGTGCATTGGAGCGGTTACTTTAAAAGAAGATAAGCCTCAAAATTCAGGAAGGAAAAAAAGCCAACTCTGAAGATCGTGATAGTGACTGGGAAATGGGAAGTAAATGCAAAATTGGGAACCTTAAGGGGTAGGACAGGTTAAGAATACTCATGAAGGGTTTGATATGATTCCTATAATCATTATTGTCATACTCTTGGCTTATACATGTGCTAACCTGGCTAATGATTGAGGTGATAACTCTTTGTATTTAATATTGTATACTGTGTTGGTTTCATTATCTTGTTTTTATTAGTTTGCCTTTTTTTTTTTTATTAGTTTGCCTTTTTATTAAACTACATCCTCTTGTTTACTAGCTAAGTATCATCAATGGTGGGTTGGAGCTGTCTCATAGAGGGTAATGGGAGGTGTTTTTTGAATACTCAGGAATTTCTACAAGCCAATTGTGAAACCATTGTTAGCTTAAAATCAACCGTGGTACTTATACCATGGAAATTGGTAAACATTACTAAATCAGGATTTTGGGGACAGTTGATTTTTTTTCTACAAAGCTGGTTTATCAGTGTGCTACTAATACTGCATCATGCACGAATTTATTTTCTATAGAAATCCTATGAGGTCCATACTCTTGAGATCCACATTTTTTCAGGTGAAGAAATTGAGCCAGAGAGAAATGACATAGTGCTTCCGAGGTCACAGCTTGTGAGTAGAAGAGTCAGGCAGCCATGATACCCAGTGGGTCTGATGCTGAAACCTGCAGTTTTAACTACAGAGGTAGGGGGCTTCTACATTACAAGCTCATGCTTTCTGCATTTTTTTTTTTTTCATGGAGAAAGTATTTTATGAACAGGGATTTCTTCTGTGTACTCTGTTGTTAGGAAGAATGTTTTTAAAGGACTCACTTCACGTGTTTTTGGTTTGTGTGTTTAACCTTTAAGTGATAGATGGAAGAAGAAAGGGATGGATGGAAAGGCTTTAACTCATTTTCTACATGCTTAGATCAATTACATCCTTTATAAAACAATTCTCCTTAGCATTTTCTTTGCACTAGACACTGTTCTAAGTGTCAGAGTAAGAGTTGGAGCTTATATTTTAGTAGGGAAAAATTAATAATACTCCTTGTGTATCAAATTGTGTTATAAAAAATAACATAGGGAATGGGGTTGAGACTGAAGGGGACATGGAAGTAAAGGAGAGGCAGACAGGCACATGAAGATTGAGGGGGAAATGTTCCGGGCACTGAAAACAGTGAGTAGAAATAGCCGAGAGAACAAAGATATGTGAGTGCTTTCAAAAAGATCAGTGTCATGAGGAGTATTACTGTAGAAGAGGCAGAGCCAGGAGATGATGGGTGGGGGGGTCCCCATAGACCATGGGGGATGATGTTGGGTTGTATTCTGTGGTTAGTGGGAAACCACTGAAGGGTGTTGTTCATCAGGGATGATCCCATACCACTTGTGCCTTGAGAATATCTCTGGCTACAATGAGGAGAAGGAACTTTGAGGGGTAAGATGAAAGCAGGCTTGCTTGATCACAGTGGTTCAGTTGAGAGATGATGATGGTCTGAATGAGGTGGGGTTTCGCGGTGAGGGTGGTGAACCTGCCTCTGTTCTTGATGTGATGTTAGGCCCTGGGAAAATGACCCACCTTCTCAGAGTCTCCAATTCTTTACCCATAATGTAGGATAGAAGCCTGAGCCTCCCTCACAGAGATGTGGTGATGGTGAAATGAGGTGTGAGTATGTGGAAGGTCTGGGACACTGTCTGACAGACGACAGTCTTTAATCCACAGTCCTTCCTGCAAGTGTGTATCTCATTTACCGTCTCAATAGAACTCTCAGGTTTATCATGAGGAAAATGTCTCCTGAAATGCAGTGCTAATCCCTAGGATACAATGGATAATTATGCCTGATATTTATGGATACCGTTCTCAGGATTTCTGAAAATCAAGCCCACCCAGCAGCTTTCTCAGACATTTTTCATGAATGAATAAAATAGGAAGCTGTAATCCAAGAATAAATCAGAGATTCTGAGAGTATGAAGGGAGTTCTTTCTTTTTTAAATGCCCAACCTAAGAGATTAAAAATCTGTGGCCTGGAGTGGTTTTGGAAGCATATCAGAGACAAAGCAAACAAATACACACAGAAACCTCAACTGGTTAATCCATATCCAGTACTTCATGAAAGGATACAATGTTATACTAGTATAAGTCAGTACAGTTGGATTAAACCTCTACAAATGCTTAGCATTGAGCAAAATAGTGTTCAAATAATAATTGAAAAAATGAGAGAATGGAGTTGAGAGTTTCCCCAATTCTCTCTAGCCATATACTAAGTTGTTCATGTGTTCTTATTTAAATCGTTTCATAGATCACTAAATCCATCGTAGTGTTTCTAGACCACAGATACTTTTCCACTGATTGCCACTCATCAATCCAGGACCACCTGGCTAGCCCTGTGGGTGCTGTCATATGATTTACTCTGCCCCATCTGGTCTCAGCTAGGATAAGTACTGCAGAAATACCAAGTAATGGTCATTATCTAACTTTGTTTCTAAAGAATCTTCTTAAAATGAAAATATATTTGGACTAACACTGAGGTGTCCCATCATCTTAATGAGCAAGCATTGTGCACAAAATTGGCTTGGGAGGAATATGATCTCCAGGGGGATATTTCTGCCTTGAACCAGAATCAATTTGGAATTTGAACTAAAATGAATCCAGTGTCCCAACAGGGTCATCACCCCTAGGGATAGATTTCATCAAACAACCTCTTTGTTCATTCGAAAAGTTCTGTGATTTGGAAGCTAATCCCCTGGTCCTCTAGGAGCAAACCAGTTTGATGGGGAAGGGATTAGTTGTCCATCCATTCTTGCTCCTGCAGTCCAGGTTAGGAGCCCATTGCTGCTGGGAGTGCTTACATGGACAGGTAACTGTTTTCATCCCAGAAAAATCTCAAATAAATAAAAATGTCCCATTGGAAGAAGCTATTAGGAACACCTATACATCAGGATAGACATTAGACCCCATCTAGGAACCAACTAATAAGTTCAAAGTAAGGCATCTATATCATACAGCTTTTGCTGATAACAAACTATCTCAAAACTTGGTGGCTTAAAACAAGTACTTAATATGCCTCGTGCCTCTGAAGCCTCCCAGCAGAGTTGGATGGAATATCTGCAATGGCTGGGGCCTCTTTTCATGCAGTCTTTCATCAGTCAGCAGGCCAGCCTGGACTTGTTCACAGAGCAGTACAGCAGTTACCAGCATAAGACAAGAACAGAGAAGTCTCTGGAGGCCCAGGCTTGGAAGTCATGCAATGGTTTCTTCTGATGCATTCTGTTGGTCAAAGAAAGTCACAAGGCCCCCCAGATTTAAGAAGCAGGGAAGGAGACTCCCCTTATTGATAAAAGGGGATATAGGAAATCTAGGGCCCTTTTGCAATCTACAAAAGCATTCATGACTTTTGTCCTTAATGCAGATGTTCCAGTCCAGGGAAAATAATCTCATAAGTAATTTACACACAAGCTGTTTTTCATAAAGTATTTTACACAGGTTAGTAAATATGGAAACATCAATCCAGCATAGCTGGTGTAAGTCTTCCCGCTGTTCTACTTTTGCACCTCATCAGATTCTGAAGTTGAAGCAAACGTGCTTTTGGATCCCAGCATGGAATCCTTTCCTCTGGTGACAGTCCCTGGACGATGGCCATCCTATTAATGACAGAGTAGATCCAGAAGTGAAGTTGTATCAGAAAACAAAAACAACGCCTCCCCTCAAGAAGCCTCTTGGAAGAATTCTGTCTTTTCCATCAGTGGAAAACACAGAAAGAGAAAGAAACTCTTGGCTTTATTCTTTGCAATTGGTTATACCAACAGCAAGATTAAAAAAATAGTCAGACTTTTAGTTTCAGGTGTTCTATCCTGATTTCCCTGGTGCTTATTGGACAAAAGTTTTCTCACTTGTTGAAATTCTTCTTTATCATTCCTAGACTTGGCTAGCATTTCTGACATCTTGCTGCGTTCAAATTGTTGAAGCCACACACTACCATCTTCAGAAGTTATTTTTAGGTCTCTGTTGATTAAAAGATCTCCTTTGGCACATCAGGATATTTTCACAACTCACTGGCTCCTTTTCAAAATCTGCTGTTCCCAATCTTTAACTTCACCAGTGAAGCCCAAAGTCTTTGCCGTCTATCTTCCTCAAGAGCTCAGTAAACACAGAATGATATTAAGTACAAAGTAGGAATTTGCCTACTTCCTATGATGTGAGGGTATCATCATCATCACAGATGATGTGAGGGCATCACATCATCTGTGAGGGCATCATGACATTATTGTCATGATTCCTGATATTTCCACTATTAAAGAGGCATTAATTCTTTAGGATTAGTCCAGCTCATTGCAAGAATTAGAACATTTTTTATGTATTGAGTAATTCAGCCCATCTTGAGAAACAGGACCCAGGAAAAACGACATGGAGAGTATGAAGAGTTTGGAATTGAACATGCTAGAACTGGGCTCTATATTGAGTTAGGGTCACTAACTGGCAGGGTAACCTGTGAGACTCCTATCTCTGGGTCATCTGCTGAATGAGGGCTGTGAACAAGGGGAGCGTTACGTTTCTTACTGTGAGTGTGATGAGAACATGCATGAGAAGATGAGCCAGAACCAGGAGTCAGTACCAGGGTGATGTGTGCTGGAGATCTTGAGGGACCTCAAAAACACTCAATTACTGGACCCTAAAGACAGGGATTCTAAAGAGAAGCAAAGTAGTGGGGAAGAAAATACATTAAAGATAAACAGGGAATTTTCTATTGTTCAGTTTAGCAGTCACTGAGCACCTACTCTGTGCCAGGCACGATACTGGGTAATGAATCTGAAAGAGTTCTTGACTCAAAGAGATTATAAGGAAACTTACAAAAATAGTTAATAGCAAAACATTATTGCCACACAGTGGGCCAGCTCTTTATTCTGAGTAGTAGAAAAGCCTGGAGGAGGGGCCAGGGAGAGATTGCTGTAGGAGCTCACAAGGAACAAAGCCTTGAAGTTTGAGTGGGTGTTACTCAAGAAGGGAAGAACATTCCAGGAGAGCATTTCCACAGAGAAGAAAGTAGGGAAGCCAAGGTTCTGAGGCGTGACCAGCACAGAGCATGCATGCCTAAGCTTTTGACAGCAGGCTTGCTGGGTAGCAGATCGGATTCAGGGCAAAGGACCCCACCTAACATGAGTGTGGGAGGAGCAAGAAAAACCATTCTTTCTCAAAGTTTGCTCAGTCCTGGAGGGCATCACCATGTGTTTCTGCCATCTTACTCTCTGGGTCTCAGAACTCTTTATTTCTAATATATGGGTGGAAGAGTTAGCCACGCAATAATCTCCAAATTCTTGTATTACCTGTATGGAATGGGAAAATTTGCCTCGAGTATGGGGACATTCTTTAAGATCCTGGGTTAACTCTGAGGTCCCACGCAGGGAAGTCAGAGACGAAATGGAGCTGAGACAGAAACCAGGGCTCATTTCCCCAGTTTCAGCAGCCTGCTTCTCACTACACAAATACCAGTTTAATTCAAATTTAAATATTTAAGAGCCTCTGTGATATTAAAGACATTTAATTCTGCATCTGAACTTTCATTTCACCTCCACGGCACAGAGAAATTAAAAACTGCATTTCCAGATGGCCACATCACTCAGGTATGCTCCCGGAGAGAGGCTGGCCGTCTGGGATTCGGGGTCTGTTAAATGTGCCGAGAAAAACCAGATTCCAGTGTGCCCAGGTGTTCCTGACCCCCAGAGCCCTGCAGCTACTCTATTTTGGAATTTACCCTGTGCCGAGCACTGTGCTAGATACAAGTGGGACCAAATAGAAGAATCACATCTGGTCCCTGGTATATAATATGTACCTAATTACAGAAGAGGCAAGCCCTGCCCACCTGAAGCAATTAGACAAGAAATGAAAAAGAAAAAAAAAAAAGTTCTCGTATATTATTACTTAAGCCTTTAATATCTCTCACTGGTTGGTAAGAAGCCCAGAAGAGAAACAGAAAACAAACAAAAATAGACCAGCTCTACACTATTTCACACAGTGAGTCTGAGCCAAGTGGGGTGTCTCGGTAATAAAGAGTAATGTGAATTTTGTGGGTTGAGAGGTAAGGTCAGCCTTTAGATGTTAGTGGAAGGGATGGGCCACGAAAGGGACTTCTGGTGTGACCTGGCATCAGGCCCTCCCAAGTTCTGTTGAGTGTCCACCTTAATTATTACTTTGTACTGCTCAGTCATTTATTCAGTAAATATTTGTGTAGCACACTCAGTGCTGCCAAGTGCTGGAAAGACCAAAATAATAAAACACAGTTCTGAGCATCAAGATCTTATGTCCTACTAGAGGTACAAGACAAGCAGATGGTAAGCACAATACAGTATGAAAAACACTACAATAAACAGAGAGTCCCAGGTGTGGTCGTGCACGGGGAATGTGGGCTAAGCCCACTTAGTCATTGGCAGGGACACAGTGCTTGAGCTGAGCGTAATTAAACAGAGAAAGATGTTCCAGGCTGAGAAGTGAGTGATACCAGACAGGACTCTGGAAATTCCATGTGGTTCAGGACGGGTAGGTGGAGGTATATGAGAGCGTGGCAGGAATGGGGTTGGAAACCAAGTTGGCAGGACTCAAGTTATAATTAAGGCACCGAAACTGCTTCTAAAATGCCAAAGTTGTGGGGGACAAATAAACACGAATGAATTACCATCCACTTACACTTTATATCAAATCAGTAGATATGTTCTTTTGTGTTAAACGCGTGTGAGATCGGAATGGTTCTGTGCAGCCTTGGCAGGGACAAGAGGCTGGTGTAGGGCCTTCTGTATCCAGGGGGCCCCTTAAAGACACTGAGTCCCTGGAGTCTGAGATAGAACCAGCTCCAAGAAAAGGAAGCAACGCAACTGTTCTCACCTTACTCTTGGAACCAACCTATTGGCTGTGGAAACATCTCAGACAATAGACACAACAGTTTCTACAAAGGGAAAGTTACTACTGTTAAACCACTCCTTGGCACATTTGTCAATTTAGTGTAATTTCTATTCAAATCCAAGATAGGTTTTAAGGTTCAGATGTAAATCACAGGGAAACTCTTCCCCGATGAGTGCAGACTTGTGATGGATCACCTAGCTCGCTCTTGTCCCTTGCTTGGTCCTCAGTTGCCCCCATCCCAGCTCTCTGTCTAGGTCTTAACTCCCCAGCTACTGCCCAAAGCTTGAAGGAACTCTGCCTCTTCGTGCCTCAGACAGTATGGTATAGCAATGCAAAAGCACGTGATGTGTAATTCCTTCCCTCAAGAAGTCTTCTCCTGGGAAAAATACGACAGGGCAAACAGGAAATTCTGGTGCAAAGCAATGAGGACTATGAAAATGTGCAGGATGAGTTGGAAGTTTGGGTGGAGGGGAATGGAGGCAGGGAGGCCAGCCAGCAGGGTGCTAAGCCAGTCATGATGCAAGAGTGTAGAAAGGGTGACGATGAAGAGAAACAGAATGGATCTCAGACTCTTAGAGTTATTGTGTTTTAGATTACGACCCTAGCTCAGTGCTTACTAATACATGAGTCACACCTCCCTTTTTTCTTTGTGATTTTTAAAAAAAATTTTTGCTAATTTTTAAATTTTTTTAACCATTTTTCAAAAAATTTAAATTAATTACTGTATAATGTATTATTTGTTTCACGGGTACAGGTCTGTGATTCATCAATCTTCTCTAGTCCCCAGTGGTCAGTACAACACATACCCTTCCCAAAGTCCATCACCATTACCCCATCCTCCCACCCTCTTTCCCCTCCAGCAATCCTCAGTTTGTTTCCTAAGATTAAGAGTCTCTTATGGTTTGTCTTCCTCTTGATTTCATCTTGTTTCATTTTTTCCTCTCTTCCTTTAGGATCCTCTGCCTTGGTTCTTAAATTCCACATATGAATGAGATCATATGACAATTATCTTTCTCTGGTTGACTTATTTCACTTAGCATAATACCCTCTGGTTCCATCCATGTCATTGCAAATAGCAAGATTTCATTTTTTGATGGCTACATAATATTCCATTTATGTATATAACATGTCTTCTTTATCCATTCATCTGTCAGTGGACATCTCAGCTCTTTCCATAGTTTGGCTATTGTGGATATTGCTGCTATAAACATTCGGGTGCATGTGCCCCTTTGGATCACTACATTTGTATCTTTAGGGTAAATACCCAGTAGTGCAATTGCTGGATAATAGGGTAGCTCTATTTTCAACTTTTTGAGGAACCTCCATACTGTTTTCCAGAGTGGCTGCCATCTCACACCGGTCGGGATGGCTAAAATTAACAAGTTAGGAAACAACATGTTGCGAGGATGTGGAGAAGGGGGAACCCTCACACCTCTCTTCTACTAACTTCTTTTGCCAAATGTCAAAAGGTTAAATCAGAAGGAGTAGAAACCAGAACAAATTCATCAATGTTTCCCTCTAAAAATCATCGAACCGGGAGATCAAAGTTTATAGAAGAACTACAAACTAGAACTGACTGACAGAGAACAGAAAGATCGAATCTGAGTGTCCCGGAGTCCCACTTGGACATAAGTGTACAACTCATGACCACGTACTTGTGATTTTTTCACCCCAGTTGTGATCAATTCCGTCTCTACCACACTGTTGGGGACTGATAATCTCCTGGGGATTTAAATTTAAATTTCTGGTAGAGCATTATTGAGAGGGAATTAATCAACAACATGAAACATACCATATGCCAAACAAGTATCGATTTTTTGCAATTCTATGCCTGGTATCACCTGATTGACTGCTAGTGCAAGATGGTCTTTACTTTCTGTTTTGGTTGTGGGGCACATGTGCGCGCGTGTGTATGTAACCGTGCTTTGAGGGTACCATGTGCGACGGGAGGATAAATCTCTGAATCCCAGCAGCCTCCGGGTCATCTATCTAGATTCATCTCAGGTTGATCAGGAACAGCTGCTTTGTCGTCAGCCCAGGCTGTAACGGGAAGATAATCTGTGTGTTCACAAAACTGCCCTGTTGCTTTCATCCGTGGGTTGTCATTTTTAAAGTTAAATCCAAGACAGTGTAGTATTATGTCCTTTCTCCTCTGCCAGTCTTCTCTTTTGGTTTTTCCAGTTTAATGTAAGAGAACAGGCAGCGAGTTGAGACACACGGCGATGTTTTCCAAGCTGAGCTTGTCATAAAGTGTTGTAAGTGACACAGCGATCAAGCAGCATTTCAGTGCCTTCGCATAGGGTGAAAATTTTTGCCCTACAAATCATGCCTCCTCATGTAAGTTTCCCTCTGATCTTTCCGAACTGCTGACCTCTGCCTCATGACATCACAACTCACCTGCTACAATGAGGACAGGTAGCGGCAACAGTGCAGTGGAATCATAAATTTTGTTTTTCTACCATTTTGTCCTAGTGTTTTGCTCAATAAACTAGAGGTACTAGAATAGATCTATAATTATTTCTTATCTCTCTCTAAATGCCTTCGAGTCACTGTAATTTTTTTTGGCACAGTGGCCATGTCAAGTATTCTTAGAAGAGTTTTTATACAATTTCACAATCCTTTGTTTATTGTTTTCCAATATATATGCATTTTAAATAGTCATGCATATTGCTCCCATTTAAATGGAGGATGATAGCCCGGAAATGGTAAACAGCATTTAGCTGTGGGAAGAGCTTGAGACAATGGTTAGTGAGCAGAAGACAGCCCAGAGAAGTAAAGGAGAGAGCATGGAACATAAGGAAATGAGTCATGTCTTAAGTCCCCTCACATTTCCATGATAGCTTTGCTTTTAGTAAAATACTTTTCCTGTTTGCATTTTCTTGGTGGTGCATGCAAGTGCATGCGTGCGCGCACGCGCGTGTGTATGTGTGTGTGCATTTGCACACAAAGAAACTGCTAGCACCATTGTAGATGTTGGGATACCTGGAGTTATTTAATATCACTCTCAGTGTTTCAGAATTTGACTAGGTGTCCCTCCATTTGTTTGATGGTTTTGCGTGTGTGTGTGTGTATTTGACCAATGGACATTTCCGAAGCTTGTGCTTCGGTAGTGTGAGTCATGAATTAGAAATGAAAATACCATTCAAAGTAAAATAGAAAGGAGCTCAGAGACACAGGAAGCAAACTGTGGGTTACCATAGTGGTGAGGGTTTGGGGGGAGCAGATGAAATAGGTGAAGGGAATCGAGAGGTACATGCTTCCAGTTATGAAATAAACAAGTCATGGAGCTGTAACATACAGCATAGGGAATATAGCCAATAATACTGTAATAACTGTGTGGTGACAGATAGTGACTAGACTTACTGTGGGAATCATTTCACAACATACAAAAAATCAAATCACTATCATGTATGTGTGGAGGTAATAGGAATGTGTATGTCCATTATAATTCAATTTAAAAATATATGAAAATCCTCTTAATAAACATTTACAGAATGATCTCTTTACAGTAGTTATCATACAATTATTCCCTTTGTGCAGTGTAGGGGAAAGCATTTTAAATACTTTATTGTCTAAAGTACATTTATGTATTATTTACTTAACCCTTATTTCGCCACTGTCTTAGGCTGGATTCCCTGGAAAAAAAACTTGATACTTGAATGTGTGTGCAGGTGGTGTAGTGGGACACGCTGTGAAGGATTGAGGGAAGCCTAAAGGGTATAAGGAGAAGTTGAATTCTGGTACGATGACAACAGAACTTAGTCTCACGAGGAGTTTTGGAGCTGGATGGACCTTCAGAATTTTATCTGTTGGGCTGTTGTACTTTCATGTCCAGCAGGAGTTGGATATAGACTGGCCCCTGGGGATGAGATGTGATCATGGGCTAGGCTCCCTTTGGCTGATGGCAATTCCTGGGAGGAGACGTGGCGGAGAACTGCCCGAAGCCGGTGCTCATGGCTCCTGGAGGAATACGCTCCTTTGTCCTACAGGGAGGACCTGGGTAGCCTGTCCCAACATTCAGCACACCCATGGGAAACCTCAGATGTGGTATTGTCCCTTTTGGAGGATGTCTGTTAAATCTTGTGGACATTTGAAGATGAAAACATTTAACTGAGAAGTTCTATCACGTTGTGTATTCCAAAATAAATTCTTTAAAAAATGTCTGAGGCTCCTATAGAATTAGTGGTGTCTGAAAGTTCTGATATTTTTATTTTCCTCTTGACTGGCCTCATTGCGTTGGTCATGGCTCCTTGAGAGATGCTTGAGGTGCTGAAAATGTTTCTATAGTTACTTTGGATGAAATGGAGTCTAATGTTTTCTAGAAAATGCCGTGGTGTAGGCATTCATTAGAATAAAATAATTCAGTAATAATCCTGGTAAATCTAAGAGTGTTTAAGAAATCAGTTTTGAACTAATTTTATTTGGTCTGAACAATAGGCAAATTTCTGGTCATTTAACAAACATTTATTGGATATCTACTGCATGCCAGGAACTATGGGGAAATGAGAAACAATTTCTCATTCCTGTAGAGTATATAAGCTATATGTGATCATGACAGATTTATGTCACCAATCTTGGTGGCCCGGAGAAAGAGGGGATTCTGCCATATTTAGGTAAAAGCGAAGTTCAGAAGAGGGATAGACAAGCCAGTTCATTTCAAATCAGCAAGATCTTTGGGGAAATATGGCCTTTGATTAATAGAGATGAACTGAATGTTTGGAATTGGGGGGAAGTCAGTCTTCCTAGATTTGGGAAAGAATTGGAATTAAAAGATGACAATAGAGGTATGGGATTTTCAGATCCGCTGGGCCTTAGAATATCTAAGGAAGTAAGTAATAGACAAGGGAAGGAATGCCAGATCCCTGAGGACCTTCGATCCTGGGCTATGAATTCAGAATTTTTTTTTTTTTTATTTGACCGAGAGAGAGAGAGAGAGAGAGAGAGAGACAGAGAGAGAGAGAGAGAGAACCAGCACAAACATGGGGAATGGCAGGCAGGGGAGAAGCAGGCTCCCTACTCAGCAAGGAGCCCAGTGCGGGGCTTGATCCCAGGACCCTGGGATCATGACCTGAGCCTAAGGCAGTCGCTTAAAGACTGAGCCACCCAGGCGCCCCTGAATTCAGAATTATTAATGGACAACTGGGAGCAATTGACAACTTATAACCTGAGGAGTGACTAGAATTCTCTTGGATTAATTTGACATGGCTATGTTTGTTTTTCCCAATAACACTTAGTCATTTGAGACCCAGAACTCTTAATTCGAAACCACTCAACTAGCATTTGTTATTCACTCATTATGAGTTTAGTGTCTCAAGATCAATTTCAAATATAGTTTATGGGGCTATATAAAAAAAACCACACTTATGTTTCTTATTTAAATACCTTTTGAGGGACGCCTGGGTGGCTCAGTTGGTTAAGCGGCTGCCTTCGGCTCAGGTCATGATCCCAGGGTCCTGGGATCGAGTCCCATATCGGGCTCCTTGCTCAGCAGGGAGCCTGCTTCTCCCTCTGCCTCTGCCTGCCACTCTGCCTGCTTGTGCTCTCTCTCTCTGATAAATAAATAAATTAAAAAAAAAATCTTTAAATACCTTTTGAATAATTTTGTAAAGCAATACTACTGGCATTTGAAACTCAACATGTCCCAAACTACCCCCTAATTCTCATATATATAGCAAATACACACACACACACACACACACACACACACACACACATTGACACACACACTCACATACCCCTTCCCATCATGCTGGTTCTCAACATAATTAATAGCGTAATGGAGAACAATGTGACATTAAGAAAGCCTACCAGTAAGCATTTCCAGTGTAGAAATTGTGAGAGGTGTGGGGGACGAGGAGAAAGAGAAGGGGAGAGGCAGGAAGGGAGAGAGTGAGGGAGGTTGTGGAGGCATCTACTTTTTTGTATCTTTCCTGAGAAAACACTGAAATAGCCTTTTTTTCCCCCAGTGCAAGTCTCAAACTGAGACAAAGAAGAACAACATTTCTCTACACAATAAAGTAAGATGTCATCATCTTTAGCTGGGAATACTGTTAGGATTTTAATCATTCTTCTCCCAAGGGACAGGGTATATGGGAATTTGACACCCTTGTGGGTGATGGATAAATACCTGAGGGCTACAGGGGTGGATGAACAGCCCAGGAAAGTAGGCGTGATGAGGGATCACAATTTCATAATTGAGGAAGGTGTGGCATGAACAAGTAACTTTCCAAGAGCATTCATCTGGGAAGTGGTAGGTCCAGTACTTACATTAGTGGGTCTGAGCCCCCCAGCCTGTGCTCGTGACCACGCTGCCATCCTGATTCTGACAGCGAAGCAGGAGGGGTCAGTAGAGTTGCTGTGTGCCGTGGTCCTGTTGCAGATGGGAGAAGAGAGAGGGGACTGGACTTTGTGCACTAGGGCACCACGGGAACTTCAGTCAGACATTGTGTTTGACAATTAAATGAAGGAATGATCATGGAAGAATGGGACACTTGGCACCCCAGAATCACCCAGGCCAGAGGACTAATGTCGTATTTACCATTTTGTTCACCAGTCCTGGGCAGTCATGCAGCAGGCAGACCCATTCTTATGCCCTGTCTCCCCCTGCCTCCTCCTTGCTCCAGAGCCATAACCGTAAACATGATGCACTAGGATGGGTCTGATGACACGCTCCGTGTCTACCCCCAGACTCCCCTGAAGCGTAAGCACCTGTCAGAGCAACCCCCTTTCCAACCTTGCTCAAGGTCGACCAAGTTCATGCCGCATACACTCCCATGCTTGAATCCCATCCTTTGCTAAGTTTCTTCAAAGTAATTTCAAGTTTTTAATCATGCTTTCCTTCCTGGCTTGTTAGAGGAACAGGAGTTCTCTCTTTCTAGGCATTTCTTCTACCTGTCTCTTTATGGTCATCATCATCTATCTTTAAAATAAAATGCTTACATTAGGAAGGTGGCTGCTAAACCATATATCTATCCTTTCTCATTTTTATAATTCTTTTTTGACCAAGGTTCTGTCTTTTATCATATTAGATTTAGTCTTTTACTTCGGCCTGCTAAAATGTTCGGTAATCTTGATTTTTTTTATGCCATAAACTCACTGCCCCACTCAGCTCTGAATTATTGGATAAGAATTCTATTTGAACATCCATTGAAATAATCTAACAAAAATGCCAAGCTTCTGGGGGAAATGGATTAAGAGCTGGAGATAGAACCAATGTGTACAGGATGGTGGTGAGGCTGGTTAGAAAAATGCTCTTAGTGGCTACTTAATTTTGTCATTAACATTCTCTGTCCCTCTCTTCTCATATGTAGGTGAGAGAGTTTGCTAGTACCTACTTTATAGGTATTGTGGACTTAAATGATGCAGGTAAATATTACGTGTGTACTATTTTTATCTTTGAACTTACCATTATAAGTCTGATCCCGATATTTAGTACAAACAACACAGAAACAGGCACACATGAAAATCATGATTATGGCGGGAAACATTTATCCAGACAGTTTATATGAGTTTAGTTTGGTTTTATTACAATGTGATTTTTCTACCGCTTGTACATTCAACAGAAATCACTACCCGCCCCCCACCCTCCACCACCAATTAGCTTGCTAGGCATGCGAAGTCAACACAAAAAAGAAAGTGGATACTAGACTTTTGCAAAACTTTTGTGTTACCTGAATTTATAGTTTCCCTTTGACAAACTTAGCTTATTTGTCAAATAATCTGAATCCCATTTCTCTAAGGTCTGTGTTATATTTCCGTTTGCAACATTGCTTATTCCGTGGGCTCTTGCTGTCAGTGTTGTCATTTTGAATTTTGATTAAGCAACAGCAAACAGGACTGCAATGTGAATACCTTCAGTTCACAACCACGTTAAGGTCCTTTGCTTTATTTAGCAAAGGGAGGAAAATTACTTTGTTACTTGAATACTAATAGGAGCACCTAGTTAGCTCTTCAAGTTACTGTAGAAGAAGAAAAGCTACAAGGAAGTCTAACATAACAGGCATCTTGGAGATTGTTCTAGAGATTTTCATATTTCCATATTAATACATCATACTGATATCATTTTAAACTAATCACAAGTTCCAGGTTTATGATGGATATAGATATGCAGAGTTAGAGTGGAAAATTAGTCTCTCATTCAATATAGCAGCTAAAGAAAAACACTGTCTTCTGCATACTATATTCTAATTTACTCTAACAGCATTCCGACAAGTTAATAGGTTAGATAACCCAATCATATACAACATGCAAGGGAAAATACGTACCATGAATAAAAGTACCTACCATTTATTGTCTATATATCAGAGGCACATGGTCTTTCTCTCTGTATATGTATTCTCTCTTTTTTTTTTTTTTACATCGGACAAAATGGACTTTATTTTTTTATTTAGCTTTTTATTTTATCTAACATCTTAATTTTATTTCATTTTTTTCAGTGTTCCAAGATTCATTGTTTATGCACAACACTCAGTGCTCCATGCAATATGTGCCCTCCTCAATACCCACCACCAGGCTCACCCATCCCTCCACCTCCCTCCCCTCCATAACCCTCAGTTTGTTTCTCAGAATCCAATGTATATGTATTCTTAATAACACAAGAAAACTTTTATTATTTCTGTTTAAGAGTGAGAAATTATTGCTCATGGGCTATTAGTAATTTGCCCAAAGTCACAACTCAAAGATTTTAAATGTTTATCTGAGTTTAAAACTTGCATATTATCGATTAAAACATGATTCTTTTTTTCAGAGAGAGAAAGAGAGTTGGGGGTGAGGGGGCAGAGAGAGAATCTCAAGCAGGCTTCACACCCAGCAGGGAGTCCTACCCAGGGCTTGAACTCACAACCCTGAGATCATGGCCTGAGCTGAAATCAAGAGTCAGACGCTTAAGGACTGAGCCACCCAGGTGCCTCAAAACATGATAGTTTTAATTTCTTTTTCAACCTTCTCAGTTTTAGCTAGGATTTAGCTAAAACTTGCCTAAATTTATACCTTTCTTTTATCAATGTTAATAGGAATTGGAAGAAGTATAAAAATAGGAGGTGGGAGGGGTGCCTGGGTGGCTTAGTCGGTAAAGTATCTGATTCTTGGTTTCTCCTCAGGTCATGATCTCAGGGTCTTGAGATCAAGCCCTGCCTCAGGCTCCGTGCTGAGTTGGGGAGTCTGCTTGTCCTTCTCACTTTGTCCCTCTTGTCCCTCTCACTTTGCTCCTGCTACTCCCCTCCCTTCTCCACCCTTAAGTAAATAAATTATATATATATTTGAAAAATAGGAGGTGGGGCTGAATAACAAACTGGATTTGCCAAGAACCCACCTTCTATAAAACACCCACATGGAGCATAAAATACATTTTACTGTTTTGCTGGGCCACAGATGTAAGGGAGATGGCAAAAGGGCTAACAATCAAAACAGGTTGAAGCTTGATGAACAGTAAACTTTAAATCAGGTTTTCCCTGGAGGCAAATAACTGATAGCTTTGTTTTTATTTTATTTTTTTAAGTTATAACTGTTAGCTGTGTAACCAAGAGACTAAGCACTAGCTTAGCTATAGTGTGGGGAAACAGAAACTGAGCCTCCAGAAATGGACTTAGAATGGTAATAAAATAGTCCCAGTCTATAGCAAAACCAGGCTTCAAAAGGAAATAGAAGTAAATCCCCACTGGAAGAAAGCATCATAACTTTCGTCTTGCAGGTTTTCCATAGATTAAGATGCATGGCTTCCAAATAATCATCATATACACAAGGAAATAAACTACCATGAATGAAAGCCAACAGAAAAAAAAAAAAAAAAAAACCAGAGATCTCCAAAGAACTTAGGCTTTTTAATTTTCAGATGGAAATAAATGATTTACAAAAAACAGCAAGTGAAAATGATCAAAACTGATAGTTGACAGATTGGAAAAAACGAAATAGAACTTTTATCATAAATGTATTACAAAATGAAAACTAAATAAGATGTAGCTGGAAAGAAAATTAACAAACTGAGAAATAGATGTGCAGAAGTAGCCCAAAACACAACACAGGAGTGGAAGATGAAAAGCATGACTGATTAAGATAGATGTAGGATAGAATAGGGGTTATAACGGATGCTTAACTGAATTCCCACAAGTACAGTATGGAGAGAATAGAAGAAAGGCAACATACTCAGAAAACTGTATGTTAATCATTCTAGCTCATGCTGTAGTGAAGCAACCCCCACATCATAGTGGTTTAATACAACAAACGTTGGCATCAGTCAAGGTGCTGCTTGCCATTGAGTGAGTCAGTCATCTAAACTGTTCTGATCTTGAATTTCTCTACCATCTTGATCTGAAGTCACCATGTTTGTTCTGAAAGGGGAAGAAGGGAGTAGAGAACTACACAGGCCTTGTCACTGTCTCCACCTGGAATGACATCCATCTCTTCCACTTACCTATCCTGAACAAAGCAGTCCCAAGGACACTACGAAAGTATAACAATTAGACTGAGAACAGATTTCTCAATAGCAACAATAAAAGAGAGCAGGTAATAATACATTTGAAGGGCTAGGAGAAAACTACTTTCAACTTCTGTGTTCCTGGAAAAAAAAAGAGGGAAGACAGACTAAATATATTTTCAGATGAGATACATATTTTATTTATATATAAAGAGGTTACCATAAATAAGCCTACATCAAGGGACTTGCTGAAGAACTTATGTGAGATAATCAATGATCTCAGAAGAAAGGTCCATGATTCTGGAAGGAGTAGTGAAAAAGAAATCGATGAATATGTAGATAAATCCAAACAAAAGTCTTTAAATAAAATAATATCTAACTTGGGGAACTTGGAAAAAGAACAGCACTAAATGATTGAACCAAAAAGTGCATGTAAAATGGAGAAGATTGATTTGAATATGGTGCTAAATATTCCCTTACATTGTTTGGGGGTGAGAATTATATTAGCTTCAGACATTAAATTGGAATCTATAATGAGCTTCTATGGTAACTAACAAAAAATAGAGTGAATATAGTTTTCAAATGAGTATAAAAAAAGAATGATTTAAAAATAATAAAGCAACCTAAAAATTCTAAAGGGCTTAAAAGGAGAACAAATGGAACGCTCAAGACAAAATATAAGGCATTGATTCAATAACCCCTCTGACCCCTCATAATCCCAACTGGGGATTCATAAATACTCATGAAAACAGACAACTAGTAAAGGGATAGAAATAACAAATCAGTCTTAAATGCTAATTGAAAGAAACTTGGAGAGCAATATGAAGTTCAGACAAAACTGACTTTAAGATAAAAAGAAAATTTAGATACTATAAATGTTATTGCATAATGCTAAAAATTTGAATTGAATCAGAAAGGTTAAATGGTATAAATATGTATGCATCTAAAATCACATAAAATATAGATATAAAACCAAAAATGCTTTGAAAACGATAATAAGTTCAACCCCCATCGAGTTTAAGAATAAAAGAGAAAAGGTACAGATATTACAACTGAAAAATGAGCATGACCGCAGGCAGTAGAGTGTAAAAAAAAATAATATAAGGCAACAACGTTATGCCAACAAAGTCTATTTTGACAAATTACTAGGAAAAGTATTACTTACCGGTGGTTATTAAAAAAGAAATAAGCTAATAAGTTAAGAAGTGCCGATAAAGATTTGGAGAAAAAGCCATCGTGATGTATTACTGGTGGGAATGCAAACTGGTTCAGCCACTGTGGAAAACAGGATGGAGGTCCCTCAGTGATCCAGCAATTCTACTTTGGTATTTGTATCTGAAAGAAATGAAATCACTATCTTGAAGAGATATGTGTACTCCCATATTCATTACAGCATTGTTACAGCAGCCAAGATATGGAGACACCCTAAATGTCCATTCATGGATAAATAAAGACACACACACACACACACATGAATGTTATTCAGCCATAAAGAAGGGACTCCTATCATTTGTGACAACATAGATGGAACGTGGGGACATAATGCTAAGTGACAAAAGGCAGACATAGACAAATACTGCATGATCTCATTTGCATATAGAATATAAAACACCTTCACTCATTTAAACAGTAGATTGGTGGTTGCCAGGGGTGAGGTGGGGGATTTGGGTAAAGGAAGGTGGGAAAAAGGTAAAAACTTTGATCTATAAGGTGAGTAAGTTCTGGGGTTCTGACCTAAAGCATGATGACTTTAGCTAACAGTACTGTATTGTATACTTCGAAAATTGCTAAGAGTAAATCCTTAAAGTTCTTGATCCCTCTCCCACCCATTCCCCCGACAATGAGAATTATATGAAGTGATGGATGTGTTAAATGACCTTTTTGTGGTAATCATTTAGCAATATATGCGTATGTCAAATCATCACCTTGTATATTTAAAACAAATAATGTTCTTTGTTGATTGTATCTCAAAAATGCTAAAAAAATTTTTTTTAAAGAAATAGGCTCAATCACCAAAAAAGAATAAGTAGTATAAAATCCTCTCAGAAAGAACCAACTAACTCACATGGTTTTATAGACAAGTTCTAGAAAACTTTCATGAAACAGATAAATCTAATCCTCTGCAAAACATTTCAGAGAAAAGAAAAATGTTTATAATTCCCTATTCATTTTAATAGATGACTTTAACATTTATAACAAAATACACAGAGTGTGACAAATGGAAATCACAAGCTAATCTTACTCATTAATATAGATCAACATTCTAAACAATATTAGCAATTCTGGCCATATAAACATAATTCATTATGTGTAAATTGGACTTATTCTGGGAATAACTTGATTCAACACTAAAATTGTTTAAAGAAAAGAAATATGATTATCTCAAGGCATGCAGCAAAGTGTCTTTATAAAATTCAGTTTCTGTTTATGACCAAAACCTTACAGTAAATATCTGTTCTTAATGTATGAGATGTCAGAAGCATTCTTGCTATCACTGCTTCTAGTCAATATTGTATTGGAGGTCCTAGAGGTACTAGACCAGCTGGTGGGGTAAAACAATAAAAACGAAGATTTAAGGAAGAATTGGAAAGATTTGAACAATTATCTCATAAATCAAAATACAATCATCCTGAGGTGCCTGGCTGGCTTAGTCAGCAGAGCATGTGATTCTTGACCTCAGAGCCTTGAGTTCAAGCCCCACATTGGGCATAAAAGCTTATTTTTAAGAAAATATAGGGGTGCCTGGGTGGCTCAGTCGGTTAAGTGTCTACCTTTGGCTCAGGTCATAATCTCAGCATCCTGGGATCAAGTCTCGCATCCGGCTCTCTGCTTAGCAGGGAGCCTGCTTCTCCCTCTCCCTCTGCCTGCTGCTCTCCCTGCTTATGCTTGTCCTCTCTCTCTCTCTGTTGAATAAATAAAAATAAAAAAATATATAAACTGAAATTTTTAAAAATATGATCATCTGCATAGAGAACCACCAAACCTCTAAGATAAATCATTAGAAATTTTTAGAGGTAGAAAAATTAGTTGTCCATGAGATCAATATATTTAAGTCAAATTTATTTCTATATGTCATCAATAATGAGGTAGAAAAAGTAACTTTAAAATTATGGGGCGCCTGGGTGGCTCAGTGGGTTAAGGCCTTGGCCTTTGGCTCAGGTCATGGTCTCGGGGTCCTGGAATGGAGCCCCGTGTCGGCCCCCTCTCTCTCTGGCTGCCTCTCTGCCTACTTGTGATCTCTCTCTGTCAAATAAATAAAAAGGAAATAAAAAAAATAAAAATATATCATTTAAAAATTGCAATAAAAGCCATCAGGTTCTAGGAATAATTTTAGGAAAAGAGAAGCAAGATTTTTGTTTCATTTTTTTCCCATATTTTCTTTCTTTCTTTTTTTGTATTTAAATTCAATTAATTAACATATAGTGTATTATTAGTTTCGGAGGTAGAGTTCAGTGATGCATCAGTTTTATATACTACCCAGTGCTCATTACGTCATGTACCCTCCTTAATGTCCATCATCCTGTTATCCCATCCCCCTACTTCCCATCCCTCCAGCAACTCTCAGTTTGTTTCCTATGATTAAGAATCTTTTATGGTTTGTATCTGTCTCTGATTTCATCTTCTTTTATTTTCTTCTCTCTTCCTCCAAGATCCTCTGTTTTGTTTCTTAAATTCCACATATGAGTGAGATCATATGATAAAATTGTCCTTCTCTGATTGACTTATTTCACTGAGGATAATACTCTCTAGTTCCACACATGTTGTTGCAAATGGCAAGATTTTTAATCCTAGAACTTAAAAGCTTTGTTGAGTGACCCTAAAGAAGAACTTTAAAAAATCCAGTTATTCTACCTTCATGAATGGGTGAATTGTCTTGTTGCACTTTTGATTGTTTTGGTCAATTGTTATCCAGATAATTCTCTATTTTGTATAGGTTTTTAAATTTATTTGCCCTGAGCTATGGAAAATAGCATCTTCATTTCTTAAAATTTCCTCACTGAAAAATAATCGGTATTCACATTTTAGTATATTTCTGATCTTGTTTGAAGCATACCTTGCAGCCATCATTTAGTGTATCTTACACTGGTAGGAAAAGGCCTCGAAGAGTGTTTAGGATTTCAGCTACGTCCTCCTCCCTTGCAACTTCAGTCTTCTATATGTGTCCTACTTTCTGGCCATATCCAGATCGCTTGAAAATAGCTGCCACAAGATTAGTGATACACTTGGTAAAATCTTTAAAAGTACACTTTTTCCAACCGGTGAAATACTGAAAAATCAACTTTCACTAAATCAACACTTAGCAGTTTGCTCATTAGTCCTTAGATTATGCTTTCACTAAATTTTTCCCACATGGGCAATTTAAAAGAGAATGGAAATGAAATCAAGAACCAATTTAAATAAATGCAGAGCAGCAATTCTTTGCTGGGAAAAATAAAGAAAGGTATTTTTCTTTAAATGGAGACGAATCTCCAATTTAAGACTGACTTCTTAAAAGGCAATCTGGAAGAAGCCCTTTTATATTGTTACAATGAACAAATCTGATGTTTTTTTCTACCAAAAGGGCAATGTCCCAAAAACAGGGTGGGCAGACCCATCCGAATGTAGACTGCTAAAGTTACCAAAAGAAAACTTCTCTTCTCCACAGTACACACATTCCGGTACTTATGGAAGCAATACTTGCCCAATGCAAGCATATCTTTCACACTGAAAACAACTTTATAATTTTTCTCTTTCTTTCATGAACTTGAACAAATTAAATCAGAGAAGAAAATAATTACGCACAACAGGCGTCCCTTATTGTGAAAACTGCATATGCCCTACTTGAAAGCACGGCTGCTAGCTAGAGGTGAGGGTTGATACCCACTTCATGTGCATAAATGAAAATACCCGGCATGATTGCACGGGTGCTTCTATTTGGCTGTTGGGCATTGGAGAGCATTCCCCTGGCGTCCACGGTTCTGGTGCATAATGATAGCATTACTGATCCATACACCAGCAATGCCTTTGCTTTAATGTCTAAACAGCAGTGAATGGGCTTCGTGACCTCTACCGCAGACTAAGAGGGTAATCAAGAATGTATATATAGAGATCAGGTAGTAATCGTACTAATGATAGTATCTATAGAATAACAGATTTCTCTCTGCCAGGTGCTCTGCTAAACATTTTGTTTGGACTATCCCATTTAATCCTTGTAAATCCCTTAGGAAGTAAATACGGTGATCTCTGTTCTACCTATGACAAAAATTGAAGCTTCCAGGGGCGGAATAACTTGGCCTGGGTCAGATAGCTAGTCCCTGGCAGAGGATTCAAAAGCATCTCTGTCTGACTGTAAAGCCTATGCTCCAACTACTAGGCAGCTCCGATATTTAAATACACACATAGACAAACAGAAGAATATGGCAGGAAACCAGAATGAGAAAATATCAAAGGCGTTTTTCATAGGCCTAATACCGGACTGTATAGTGTAAATCTAGACACATGATTCTACTGGCTATTTCTCTTTCCTGTCCGTCTGTAATCTATCCATCTGTTTATAGCTATCAGTCCTTTATGACCCCCCTCTCATCTATCAATCACCTCCCTCCCTACTATCAGCACCGTGATTGGATCAGTGATGGGCACATGGGCCAAGCAGAGCCAGGCAGAGTCCTTTTGACAGGACTGATGTGGACACAGAGGGGGAAAAAGCATCCTGATCCTTTTGAGAGTGTAAGTGCTAATGGCTGCCTGATCTGGAACTGCCCGGAGTCACCTTCAGTGCTCGGAGAGAAGGCTTGCTTACTCCTGAGGCCAACAGAGACCAGATAATGGGCTAGAGAAATGGGTCACGTGGTATTTGAGGCCTGAGAGCCAGCTGTGCTAGGAGCATATGATGCCTCTTAGATATCTCAGTAAGATGAGTTGAAAAGACCTTTTTTCCCTCCTTAAAGTTGAATTTGAGTTGAGTTTCTGTTTTCCCCAACACAGAAGTGCTGACTCATTTCCACTGTGTAATTTTACATTTTGCTGAAGATTTCGTACTCTTTGCTCTTTCTTTGTGTGTTGTGACCACTTAGTGCATTGCCAATTCCTGATCTTCCTTCTGGCAAAGATGGGTAACATAGAGTATCCATGGATAAAGAGTTGTGGTGCCTCATAATGCGAGCTACAGGTGACATACACAGGTGATACTCTGTGTGTGTGCTGGAGAACACAGAGGAAATACCATAAAATTAACTACTTATTGCCCCAAATGTCATGCCACCAGGATTTCGAGCATTAAACTCCGTAACATAAATCATTCCAGAGAATTCAGGCGAAACATATTTGAGCCTGCTGTAGCTACCTATCACCATATAAGCCTGATTTAATTCCTTCAGACTGCTGTAAGAGTACTTCGTAAATACCTATTCTAGAATTCCCAAGAGCTATACTATTCTTTCTATGATAAGAAGGAATTATATCTATGATAGAAGGAATCTATTCACCCAAGGAATCAGACTCTGATATACAGTCTAAGTCTTTCATAAGTTAATAGCTTAGTAAATGTCTCTATCAGGATTTCAATAAATTTCAACATTTTAGTGGCCAATTCAGTATAGTTTTTGCTGCTTTATTAATAATATTTTTCTAATGATTTATATATGTCTATGCTAGTGGAATGAAAAGTATGTCCCTCCTACATGCTTTCTGTAGTATTACAGGAGGTGTATAATGTTAGACAAACATTAAAAAGTAAGAACTGAAAATATCATGTATAGTACTTGACACAAAGTTTTTCTTGGATGCAAGTAGAGTGAATTAAGAAAAGAGTTTAGATGTTTTAGAGGAGGGATAATTCAGATTAGGAAATACAAGTTTATGGTTTTAAAGAAATATTGGTTCAATTGGTTTTAAAATCTGATAGGGGTTTCTGTGTAAGGAAGGAATACTTCATGGAAAAAGTCAAAGAGGATTAATCGTTGGTGAAATTTAGGAATCAAACTGACAAACTCTCCATCCTGGTTACTTATGAAAATTGTCTATTTTAAGATTGTGTCCAAAGTGCTTCCAAATTGCTTGAGCAAGTTGAAAGTAATTTCAGTAAAAGTCATCTCGTAGGTCATTTCTGAAGAATCTTTTGGAGAACAACAAAGATAAGACGAAATGCGAGTCAGGCAGAAGGGCATGTGGAATTCAGGGAAGATAAAGAAATTGTTCTGGGAAAATCCTTTAGCTTTTAATCTCACTGGGTTTTAATTCATAGATGTGGGTAGAAAGTCCCCTCCTTAGAGGAGCTGAATGAATTTCTTTTTCTCCAGTGGAGGAAAAGACATCAGAGACTTCAAATTCAAAGCAACAGAAAGAAGACTGTTTGATATGTAAGATGGTGTAATTTCATATATGGTTTTGATGTTACATAACTCTTAGTTTCTAGATTATAAGAATTAGGACCCCTTTTCTAATGAGCCATACATATTTGTCCTTTTATTGTGGTTTGTTGTTTTTTTTTTTTTTTTTTCTAGGACTTTGCTGTTTGGGGTTAGAGACAACTAAATAAATCAAGAAGTAAAGCTTGAATTAAATAGCCTAGTCATGTATGCTCTACCACCTAGCTTCCCACTGACATTTCTATTACCTGAAATGTATAAAGAGTTTCTGAGCTTTTCAAAGATGAGGTAGTATATAAATAGCAGTGCTCTAGAAGGGAAATTGGAAAGTTGAAGGGAGTGAAAGTAAAATCTGTGCTGTTGACTCGATCTATGAGCACATTTTAAAACAATAAATATCCCCGTGATGGTTAGCAGCTTTATGCAGATTGTACCAGAAAGGAAAGCAATCATTCAAAGCAGCCAAGGAGAAAGCACATCATAAGTCAGGAAATGGAACTTTAAAATTAGAAATGTAAACATCTCACCAAAAAGCAAAGGTAGGAATGGTCTTATCCATGATCCTTGAGTTTAGCCCCAAGGACACCCATCCAAAACATCACATTAAACGTAAACGCTGGATTGACTGAACATGAGCACCACTGGCTGACATCAGCATTAAGGAATATTGCCTTCACTAACTTCTGCAGAGCTTGGAAAAATGTTTTTCCCCCCACCTCCCTGTTTCCACCAACCCCTCCATTCTGATGTGGAGTAGACACGAAGAAAAAAAAATTCACCTTAATGAAATTGGCTAAGAATGGATTCGTTTTGCACAAGTAATCTGGGTAAAAACAAAAATATTACAGAAGTAATTTGATGAGATCTTCAATAAAAGAATCAGTTTCACCGAGTATATTAGGCAATATTTCCCCCCAAAGCGTCCTTTCGAATACATACAGATTTGGTGGGTATATGCCTTGTTTTATCCATTGCCCTGTTAAATGACTTTTCAAAGGGCACTAAAAAAACTCATTATCTAAAGCAACAATTCATCATATGTTTTTGTAAAGTGAGGGATTACTTTCCTATTCCTGTCTCATTTTATCTTTTGTAACAGTTGTGCTCACAGGAGAGTACTATAGTATACTTTTAAGTGATGAGATATAAAGATAAACTAATACAGTGAATTGAGCAGTGTGTATTAAACAGACCTTTGAAATTTAGTCGTAGATGTCTGTCACATTTGATCACCCTAAAGCCAAATCTAGGAAGTTAATGGGGTAAGAAAATGTCAGTTCATAGTCACCAAGGTGGTTTTTCTACCGTGGAGTTCACTGAGCAATATTTTATTTGCACTCCTAGACTTTTTCATTCTAGGATCTCTATTTTTTTTTATTTTGAAAATTTTTGACCCTAAGGAAAACATAAAAAATAATACAATGTATGTTCATATACCCTTACCTAGGTTCATTATAACATTTTGTCATATTTGCTTGTGCTTTCTTTCAGTTACATTTTTTATTATTTTTTATGCTGAATATAAAATTAGGCCATGGGGAGCCATTCATAATAACATCTATGTACACACACACACATGCACGCACAAACACACTCTTTTAACTGTTTGAAAGTAAGAGTCTGACATGTCATCTTATCAAACATATTTCAAGATTAAGATAGGCTTTGGCAGAACAGTCACATCATTTTCACCATTGTCACACTTAAGAAAACCACTCAATGTTATCTAATATGCAATCCATATTTGAATTTTCTCAGTTGCCCACAAAATGTGTTTTTTTTTTCTTAATTTTCATGATACCAAAAGTTTTTTGAGTCATTGCGTATTCTACATACGACTTCGTCTGATTGTTTCCCCCTGATGTGCTTCCAGTTAAAGAATGTTGAAGGGAGGGCACCTCAGTGGCTCCGTCGGCTAAGCCTCTGCCTTCTGGTCCTGGGGTCCTGGGGTCGAGTTCTGCATCGGGCTCTGTGCTAAGTGGGGAGCCTCCTTCTCCATCTGCCTCTGCCTCTCTCTCTCTCTGTCTCTCATGAATAAATAAATAAAATCTTAAAAAAAAAAAAGGACTTTGAGGAAAATACTTCCTAAATGATGTTGTATCCCCTTGCTGTAGATGCAGTGAGTGCCTAACTAAATATAGTGCTAGCTTGTCTCATATTGGTGATGCCAAGATTTGTCACTTGGTTAGGGTGGCGAGTGCTACATCTCTTCATTTTAAAGATGTATTTTTCTTGGGTAAGTAACAAACCATCTATTCGGGAATATTTTGATGCTGTATTAGTAACCTACTGCTCCCCGGTGGCTTTTTACCCAGTGTTGTGTGTACACGTGTGTGTTGATTTAGATTTATGGATTCTTTTTTAGGAGGATATATATATTTATTTTTCCCCCCAAATACTTTTATTTTTTCAGTTACAAGATTAATTGTCCATGTACCACACCCAGTGCTCCATGCAATACGTGCCCTCCTCAATACCCACCACCAGGCTCGCCCAACCCCCCACCCCCACCCCTCCAAAACCCTCAGTCTGTTGCTCAGAGTTCACAGTCTCTCATGGTTCATCACCCCTCCAATTTCCTCCAATTCACTCCTCTCTTCCCTCTCACAATGTCCTCCATGTTTTTCCTTATGCTCCACATGTAAGTGAAACTGGATGATAATCGACTCTCTCCGCTTGACTTATTTCACTCAGCATAATCTCTTCCAGTCCTGTCCATGTTGATAAAAAAGTTAGGTATTCATCCTTTCTGATGGAGGCATAATATTCCATTGTATATATGGACCATATCTTCTTGATCCATTCATCTGTTGAAGGGCATCTTGGCTCTTTCCAGTTT
>CM052884.1:3089378-3122717 GCA_028534135.1 Potos flavus
CTCCCTCCCTCTCCCTCCCTCCCTCTCCCTCCCTCTCCCTCCCTCTCCCTACGTCTCTCTCCCTCCCTCTCTTTTCCTCTCTCTCCCTCCCTCTCTCTCCCTCCCTCTCTCTCCCTCTCTCTTACTCTATCTCTCAAAAAAAAAATATCAATAGAGAAATATATGGGAAGGAGAAGGAGGATGAGATGGGTGGAGGAATCTTCTATAGTAGCAAGAACCTCAGCTTTGACATTGTCCTCAAAGTGAACAAAATGCATCTAACTCACAGGCAGTGAGGTAAGATTCAGAAGTCCAGCAATGTTCATTTCTCCCTGTAAAAAAAAATCTATGAAGCTACAATGAGTGTCTAATAGCTTTAAATTAATGGCATGTGATAGTTTGCTGGAGTTGAGTCGTCCTGTATGTGTTCAGTTCCTTGCTGTGGAACGGTGGTGGCCTGTCTGGGTTAGCCTCGCACGCAGGGACAGAGCCCGGCAGCTCTGAAGGCCGTGACACATGAAACTTGTTTCCTCCAGAAAATTCTATTGGTTTGCCCACTCAAGTATTCATGACTCTTTTGCTTATGCTTAGCGGGTTGGGAAGAGGAGAGGGTCAGCTTAAGAGAAAAGAACTGAATAAAAAATATGAAATCACATAGATTTCTTATTCTAGAAAAAGGAGGGTCCCAGGAGGGCAACCATGGGAATGGTTCTCCTTTCTCTACTTTTTGCCTTGGAGCAATCCCCGTCACCCTTGTGATGACACCAGGTGCTCTGACATGTCCGTCCACACAGTCTGTGAGATTCCCACTTAACAACAACACTGTCTTGTTATTCTCCCCCTACTCACCTGCTGGAAGCTTATATTGGTGTTCATGTTAGTTCCAAATTAAAATCCTACATCCTTTGCGGAAAATCTGCAGTGAGAAGAGATTTTCTGTTCCTCTGTACCCTACTAGAATTTAACTCACCCCATTTGTGCGGCATTTAACAAATTCTGCCTTTTATGGGAATCTGTAGAGGCTGCATGAGTGTCTTGCAGTAGAGAGTGGTGGTTACGGTTCTTTCTTGCATGGTGACGGGGGCTGCCAGTCATGTATCCCCACCCTCCCCATTCCTCCCAACTCACATGCCCACCACCGACAGCTTTGAAAAGAAAATAAGTAAGCCTATGGCTAAGGCCAACAGGAAACTTCTCTGGAATCAATTTATTAACTTTTAAGGGAAATGAAATAGCTGAAAAAAAAAAAAATTGGTAGCCATTCTGCCAGCCATTGAGCAAGACCAGTCCAAGAATGGCAGTGAAAAGTAGAAGCCAGGAGAGAGAAAGGAGAGACTGCGCCCTGACAACACTGAGCTCCTGGAATAAGGCTTGTTCGGAGTCCTTTATACTGCACTTACAAGTTCTGAGTTGTAATTTTTTTTTTTTTTTTTTTTTTTTTTTGCGTAAGGAGACCCTTTGAGTTGAATATTTTTGTTTTTATCAAGAGTCATGGTTAGGAAACTCCAAAAGATTTGCAAATGTAAGATCAAGATTGAGGTCTGTCCTTTGTCTCCATTCTTCCAGTTTGAAATAGGCAGCATTGAAATGAATGAATGAATGAGCGAACGAACCAACCAACCAACCAACCAACCAACCAACCAACGAACTAATGGTGCCTCCAACTCCTGCCTTTGATTCTCCCAGTTGCACGCACTGGGAAAACCAATGCTCTTGGTTTCTGTTCCAGCTAATTGAGTTTATACTTACGATTCCTCAGTTGAGTATTTGTCTACCAAGAATCTAGCTGACGAGGTGGACTCCTCTCCCTTCTGACATGCTTTCCACAGTGTTCGTTTATCGTGAAATAGGAAAGAGCTAACAGTTGAGCTTGTTTCATTCAAGGCCCAGGTGTACAGAAGAAATGGCAGGCACTCCAAAGAGATAGTGACTCACACACGCTCAGATGCATGATAGCACACATTGTGCCCATACTTCAAGGCTTCCATATATCCTGCTTTTCTCTCTTTTTCCTGTTTTTTTTTTAGTCTCTCACTCTTTTTTTTTTTTTTAAAGATTTTATTTATTTATTTGACAGAGAAAGAGAGATCACAAGTAGGCAGAGAGGCAGGCGCCCCTGATTCTGTCACTGTTGATAGCATTTTTTCCCTCTTGATTTGTTATGACGGCTTTATGAGGTCCATTTCACATACCGTAAAATTCGCCTGTTTAAAGTACATTGTTGGGGCACCTGGGTGGCTCAGTGGGTTAAAACCTCTGCCTTCGGCTCAGGTCATGACCTCAGGGTCCTGGGATCGAGCCCCGCATTGGGATCTCTGCTCAGCAGGGAGCCTGCTTCCCCCTCTTTCTCTCTGCCTGCCTGTCTGCCTACTTGTGATCTCTCTCTCTCTCTGTAAAATAAATAAAAATCTTTAAAAAAAATAAAAAATAAAGTACATTGTTCATCGATTTTTAATATATTCCAGGTTATAGGACCATCACCACCCTCTAATATTAGAACATCTTCATGATTCCAAAAAGTAGCCCTGTGCATATTAATGATTATTCCCCATCCCTCAACATCCCTACTCCCTGGCAACTACTAACCTGCTTTCTGTCTCTAGTTTCCTGCTGTAGATAAGTCACATACGTAGAATCATACAATAAGTGGTCTTTTGTGAGTCTCTTCTTTAATTTATCATCACATTTTCAAGGCTAGTGTGTGTCAGCATCTCATTTATTTTTATTTCCCAACAACATACTATAGTATAAATATACCACTTAATTTATAAGTTGATAAAAATTTAGGTTACTCATGAATTTTGCTGTTGCGAATGTTTCATGAACACTCACGTACAAGTTTTTGTGTAGGTATGTTTTCTTTTCTCTAAGTCATATACAGAGGGAAGGAATTACTGGATCATATAGTAACTGTTTTTCACTTTGTGAGGAATGTAAACTCTTTTTCAAAGTGGCTGCACCATTTTACATTATCACTAGAGATATGTGATGATGACATTTTTCTACCTCCTTGCTAATAATTGTTATCACATGTCTTTTTTATTTTAGCCGTTCTCGTGGATGTGAAGTAATACCTCATTTTGGTTTTGATTTCCATTTTCCCTAGTGACTAATGAAGTTGAGCATTTTTTCATTTGTTTATTGGACATGTGTATATTGTCTTTGGAGATAGGTCTATTCAAATCCTTTGCCACTTTATCATTTGTGATATTTGTCTTTTTGTTGTTAAATTGGAAAAGTTCTTTATATATGCTGGACACAAATCCTGTGGCAGATAAAAGATTTTCAAATATCCTCTCCCTTTACGAAGGTTGGTTTTTCGCTTTGTTAATGATGTTTTTTGATGCACGAGTTTTTAATTTTAATTAAGTTAAATTTATGTATTTTTTTCTTTTGTTGCTTTTGCTTTTGGTGTCATTTCTAAGAACCCATTACCTGGTTGAAGGTCAAGGTCATGAAAGTTTATCCTTCATTTTCTTCCAGGAGTTTCAGAGTTTCAGATCTTACATTTACGTCAGTGATCCATTTTAATTAATTTTTTTCATGTGGAATGACAAGAGGCCCAAATTCATTATTTTCCATGTGGATATCCAGTCATCCCACAAATATTTGTTGAAAAGATTTTTCTTTCTCATTTCATTTCCCTGAGTCCATTGTCAAAAACCAATCACCCATGAATGGAAGTTTATATCTGGATTGTGCATCTGTTCCATTGATCTATGTGTCTATCCTTACGCCTGTACCGTATTCTCTTAATTACTGTAGATTTATAGTTTTGATATTAGAACATGAAAATCTTACAACTTTCTTCTTCCTTTTTAAAATTATTTTGGCTTTTCTCGGTCACTTGGATTTACACATGAACTTTAGGGTCAGCTTGTCAGTATCTGCAAAAAAAAAAACATCTGGAATTTTGTTACATTACATTGAATATGAAGATCAATTTGGGGAATATTGTAATCTTAATAGTGTTAAGTCTTCTGATCTATGAGCTAGATCATAGATCTAGCATCTAGGATGCTTTTCCATTTACATAGAACTTTAATTTTTTCCAACAACATTTATAGTTGTCAGTGTATAAGTCTTAAACTTTTTTGTTAAATTTAATTCTAATTTTTTGTTGCTATTATAAATGGGATAGTTTTCTTAATTTCATTTTCAGATCGTTCATTACTAATGTATAGAACTACCAGTGATTTTTGTATCTTGATCTTGTACCCTATCATACTGCTAAAGTGTTGTATTAGTTTCAGTAGTTTCTTAGTGAATTCCTTAGAATTTTGATCATGTCCTCTGCAAATAGTTTTACTTTTTCCAATTTGGATGCCTTTATCTCTTTTTATTGTCTAATTATGTTGGCTAGAACATCTGGTACATTGAATAGAAGTGAAATTGGACCTTTTTGTCATGGTATTGATCTTAGTGGCAACACTGCTCAGTCTTTTCTATATTATGTATGATGTTACTTTTGTGTTTTCATACATATCCTGTATCAGTTCGAGGGAGCTCCTTCTATTCCTAGTTTATGGAATATGTTTATCATAAAAGTGTCTGAGATTTTATCAGATGCTTTCTCTGTATCTGTTGATTGATTTTCACATGCTAAACCAACTTTGCAATCCTCTGATAAATCTCACTTGGTTATGGGGTATAATCCTGTATGTTGTGGGATTTGATGCCCTAGGATTTTTGTATACATATTTATAAGAATATTGGTGTGTCATTTTCTTGTGATATTTTTCTCTGATTCTGGCATCAGCATAATACTGCCTCAGAATGAGCTGGGAAGTGTTCTCTCTTCTCTTTCTAGAAGAGTTGGTGAAGAAATATTATTCTTTATTAAATGTTTATTAGCGATTACTAGTGAAGTCATCTGTCCTGTGCATTCCTTGGTTGGAAGTTTTTAAATTACTTCGTCAGTCTATTTGATTGTGATATATTTATTCAGATTTTTTTTAAATATCTTTTTGAGTCACTTTCTGTAGCTTGTGACCTTCTACAAATGTATCCAGTTTTTCTCATTTACCTCATTTGTTGTCATACAGTTATTCATCATATTCTTTTAGAGTCCTTGTTGTTTCTGTAAGGTGAGCAGTCTGCTGTTGTTTCCTGATTTTAATAATTTGAGTCTTTGAATATTTTCTTGATTTTTTTTTTTGGTTTATGTTTTTTGTTGTTGTTGTTATTAATCTAGTTAAAAGTGTGTCTACTCATTTTTTTATAGTCTATATTTTTTAATTCCTTTATTTTCACTCTAATCGTTATTATTTCCTTTTACCTTGTCATTTCAGCTTAATTTTATTTTTCTAACCATCTAGGAAAAAAGGTTAGGTTATTGACTTGAATTTTTTTTTAATGTAGGCATTTACAATTATAAAATTTTCTCCAAGACCTGCTTAGCGGCTTGCCATAAGTTTTGGTATGTTTAGTTTTGTTTTAATTTGTCTCAAGTATTTTCTGACTTCCCTTGTGATTTCTTCTTTGACCCTTTGGTTATTTAGGAGTTTGTTTATTTTCCACATATTTGTGAATTTCCCAAGTTTTCTTCTGTTGTTGATTTCTAATTTAATTTTATTGTGGTCAGAGAGAACATACTTAGTATGTTTCAGTGCTTTAAGTTTTATTATGTCTTGTTTTATTTTTTAGAATATGGTCTGTCTTGGAGAATGTCTCATGTACAATTGAGAAAAATATATAGTCTTTGCTGCTGTTGAGAGAAGTGTTCAGTGTATGTCTCTTAGATCTGGTTGGTTTATACTGTAATTTAAATATTGTATTTTCTTGCCCATAATCAGCTTCATTGCCCAGTTCATTATTGAAAGTCAAATTTTGAAGTCTCTGATTATTATGATTAAATTATCTGTTTTTCCCTTCAATTCTGTCAGGTTTTGTCTCATCTATTTTGGTACACTGCTATTAGGCACATGTGTGTTTCTAATCATATCTTCCTGATGAATTGACCCTCTTATCATAAAATGTCATTTGTCTTTAAGCAGCAGTTTTGATCTTAAAATGCATTCTATCTGATACTACTATCTATTACTACTACTATTCTACTGCTATCTATTTCTACTACTATTCTATTGCTACACCATCTATCTTTGTTACTTCTTGCATAGTACATCTTGTTCTAGTCTTTTATTTTTAATTGATTTCTCTCTTTGAATCTAAAGTGTGTCTTTGGTAGGCAATATATATATATATATATATATATATATATAGCTAGAACATATTTTAAAATACATTCTTTGAGCCTTTGTCTTCTCTTTGGAGAATTTAATCCATTTACATTTAATGTCATTACTGATAAGGTAAGAAAACATCTGCTATTTTGCTAGGTCTTTTTTGTTCTGCTATCCATGAAACTGTGTCTTCCAAGCATTAATAAATATTACCTATCTTTTTAATTTCTTTTTTGTTACTTTTAATATATTTTTTGAGTTATTTTCTTAATGGATATCCTGGGAGTTACCATTAGCATCTTAAATAAAACCTAAATTAAGGGATGCCTGGGTGGCTCAGTCAGTTAAACGTCTGCCTTTAGCTCAGGTCATGATCTTAGGGTCCTGGGATCAAGTCCCATGTTAGGCTCCCTGCTCAGCAGGGAGTCTGCTTCTCCATCTGCCTTTCCCCTCTGCCCCTCCCACCACTCATGTTCTCTCTCTCAAATAGATAAATAAAATCCTAAAAATAATAATAATAACAACCACCACCACCACCTAGGGGCACCTGGGTGGCTCAGTCAGTTAAGCATCTGCCTTCTGCTTAGGTCATGATACCAGGGTCCAGGGACTGAACCCCACATTAGGCTCCCTGCTCAGTGGGGAGCCTGCTTCTCCCTCTCTCTCTGCCACTTCCCTTGCTTGTGCACTCTTTCTCTCTCAAATAAATAAAATCTTTAAAAAAAAAACTAAGTTATACCTAAAATTAAAATATGCTTCTAAGTATTGCTGACCTAATTTCAGTAGTATACAAGAAACTTTGCTTTAATATAACTCCATTCCCTCACTCCTCCTTTATACTATTATCATATCATACAAACTGTATATCTAATAAACTCTTCCATACAAATTTGTAAGTTTTTAATTGAATTTTTTTTTAAAAATTGAACAGTTATAAACAAAAGTACATTTCTCTTGTCTTTCATAATACCTACATAGCTAATTCAATTAGTGCTCTTATGTTTTCATATGAATTCAAGGTACTGTCTAGTGTCATTTTATTTCATCCTGAAGGTCTCCTTTGAGATTTCCTGCAAGGCAGGTCTGTTAGCAATAAATTATCTGTTTTTATTTATCTGGCAATGTCCTAATTTTTGTAAGTTTTTGAAGGATAGTTTGTATACAGAATCGTTGGGTGACAGTATTTCTTTCAACATATTGAAATGTCATTTCACTGTTTTCAGGCTTCTATGGTTTCTGATGATAAAACAGTTGTTAATTTTATTGAGGATCCCTTGTATTTCATATGTGTTTTTTTCTCTATTGTTTTCAAGATTTTTCTCTTGGAATTTTTAATTTTGTCAATTGGGCTAAGATACATCATATTCTTTGATCTCTTTGAATTTATTCTGTTTGGATATCATTAAGATTTTTGAATGTGTTGATAAATTTTTCACAAAAATTGGAAAGTTTTTGGCCATTATTTCTTCAAATATATGTACGTTTTCAGTTTTTGTGTTTTTAAGTTTAGTTTTTGTTTTTTTGCCCTTTCCTCTCTTCTCTTTCTGGAGTCTCATAATTTCTTCTTGGTTCCTTTTAATTTCTGTGTCTTCATTCATATTCCCTATTTAGTGAGATATCATGACCATATTTCCCTTTAATTTTTAGACATGTTATCTTTTAGTTCTTTGAACATATTTATAGTAGCTGATTTTGTCTTTATATATTAAATCAATACCTGGGGCTTCTTTAGCAATAGGTTTTTTTTGGGCTACACTTTCCTCTGTGTATGTGGCATACTTTACATTTGTTTGCATATTTCATAATTTTTTGTGGAAAATTGGACAGTAATATATTGTAATGATAATATTCCTCCCCCATCAAGATTTATTGTTGTTGTTGTTTTATGTTGTTTTAGTTTTCTCTGTTGCTGCTTATTTGTTTAGTTACTTTCCTGGACTAATTCTATAGATTTCTTTCTTCCATCCTATATGTGGTTAGTTATTTCTCTGCTAGATTTTTAGGAAATGTTTTTGTCTTTATTTTTAAACGTGGCTTCCTGAGGGTGACTTGTTGATCAATATAATTTAGTGGTTAGTCAATGATTGGTCAAAAGATTTCCTTAAATGCCCTTCCTGTATGTCCTTCACTTTTTGCCAACAATAGTTTACATGGTACCCTAAGCTTTCACTTCCTGCTTGGTCATGGCCTCGGGGTCAAGAAAAGATGAGTGACTAAGGATTTTTCCTTTCTTAGATCTTTCCTGGGTATGCACAGAGCCTTGCAGGTGCTCAGTCTTCTAGATCCCCGGAGATATGTGGGAGCTTTTAAAGGTTACCTACTTCTTCCCTGCTCCCCTGCTGAGCTGAGCTCTGTGTCACATCAAATAGCCGTCACATGCTGAGAATATCCAGCTAAGTTAAGCTAGTTAAGTGGCAAAAGTTGCATTTAAATACAGATTTCTCTGATTCCAAGGCCAATTTTAGGGTTAGTTTATACATTAAGAGGAAGCACTTTGTCATTTTTATTTTTCTAAATTATGACTACCTAGGATTTTCTCAGTTTCTAGGACATTATATTTTATTCTGTAATTTTGACAATAGGTTTCGGACATGATTGCACATTTGACTGAGTTTTTATGACCCTATTAATTGAGCATTCAGCAGTGTACTGGGTTAACTTGGCCTTTTTTCCCCTTGAACTTAGCATGACTGGGTTTGCAGAATATAAAGTGTTCACACGGGTAATCAGTGACATTATTCTTCCAAACCTTCTCCTTTTTTAACAGTAAGTTCTCAGAGGAGGCTGGCTTAGAGTTGTGCACACTCACCCACATCCTGTTGTCTTGTCAAAAGAACACAGGGAGAGGTGTGGAGGTGCCCCAGGCGGCCTTCCTCGCATCTTGTTACCCAGGCAACAGTGCCATGACTCCTTGTATTTTATAGCTAATGTAGCAGGAGGTTGGCACCCAAGGAAACTTCACACTCTCACCTGTGTCTGACTATCTTGGGAGAACATAAGGAAAACTTCTTGAGTTTGCGGTCATGGTCAGGATTATTTATGATGAAGATTACACTCAGACAACTGATGCATCTTTGATGCCTTTTTTCATACAAAATCTGTTCACAAAAGAATGTGCCTAACCAAACAGTTGCTACCAAGCCTAAGGACGTGTATTGAAACTCTGATTTTGTCCCTGAATAGACAGTCTTAAAGTACTTTCCGTACACCCCAGTTTTCTTTTGTCAGGGAAACAGAATCATTAATGTTGTCAAGGAGCCAGAACATCCTGTCCCTTTCATGGTCCTACTTGCTGGACTAAGAATCAGATTGACAGGAGACCAATTAACAGGAGAAAGTCAAATTTAATTTTGTATGATGGGGAATCCACACAGACATGGAAATTCCAAAGACAGGCAAAATGAGGTAGATATGTCATCTGGAACTAAGGAGAAGGGGCTAGGAATTTTGGAACATCAGAGGAAAGGGATGCATTTCATGGGGCGGGTGTGTGGTAATGAGACGTTTGCTGTACAGATGGGTCACTCAGATAAAATTTATCTCTGGTAATGATCTCATTCTGGGAAAGATTCCCAGTTTAGATTCTTCCATGTACTTAAGGGAGGGGGAAAATTTTCTCTTGAGCCCATGGGGTGTTGATTGCCTTCAGCTCAATATAATCTTTATGCCCAACTGGCCCATCTTGGGGCCACCTGCCTTTGGCCCCTACAATATCAGTTATTTCATTGAGTTACACCAAAGATAAAGAAAACACATACAAAATTAGTCCTTACAGTTATTCAAATGCCTATTTTAATTATTTTAAAGCCCATGCTTTAATTTTGATATTGCTTTATCCCATGTGAAGAAACTAATCAGTGACAAAGGAGAAGGGATGTTGCACTGTTTGAGGTCAGGAATCCTATTTCTAAGAAGCATAAAGTAGTTCCTCAATGAATGATTATTCATGCATGGATGTGGGTCCTTAGAGCCATTGTGTGTGAAGCAGCCAGGCTCAGCAGGACTCACTAGCAAATACCACAGTCATGAACACTGTGTGTTCTTGTCTTCAGCATGCCTCAGTAGCCCCTTTCTTTCAATGTAAGCTTTGTAGCCACGAATATAAGCATTTATGATGGATATGTTTGTTCGTTTTTTTAGGAACATTTGTGTGTATGTTTAATATCCCGTCACTATGATTTACATTAATATTTTATTCAGTTAGATTAGGGATGAGCCACATTTTATGAATAATCTTTGATGAACACACACACAGCTGTGTTTACTCTAAGCTCTACACATTGTGATTGAAGGAAAAATGAATAAAGGTTTTCATGCTAGGAGGCAAAGAGTAACTCCAGCTTTTTTGTATTTCCTAAACCATTCAGTCCATCAAGAGCAGGTCAGGAACAAGTAATTATTTGGATCAGTTATAAGGGTCGATGAAATTACAAGGATGGGAAGGAAACGAGAGAGTGCATCTGAGTCATGAGAGATTTCTACTACATCCTTGGAAGTTATGCACAGATCATTCTCAAGCAAAGTCTCAGCACCTTTCTGATCTTAAGCCAGTATATTTAATGACATTGGAAAACAACATTTATAATATTCAAAAATCTAAAAGTTAACAGCTGCAAAAAATCGATAATATGCTTTATGACCTCTTTTGAATTTGAGAGTGAATTATTCTTTGCCTATAGATAAGGTAAACACTTGCTGTGTTCATTTGATAAACTCTGAGACAGTAGAGACCATTGATCCAACTTGATGTCTAGGAGAGCATCAAGTATAGATGAAAAGCAGTCAGTAATGTATTTTTATTATGAATGGTGTTAGCACTATTTCTATTTCTTAAAAAGGCAGAATTTTCATTGCTTAGATGAAAAGTGGGCACTCAATAAACGTGTGCTGAATAAAAAGGTAATGCACAAATTAAAAAGCTTGCGCAGAATGAACATACTGAATCACTGCATGAATAAGCAGTAACACAGATGTCTTTATGAGTGATTTGCTTTTGCCTATGTGTAACAATAGCAAAAGTTCATCTCAAACCCCTAAAGAAATAAACTTCTCACAAAGACTATTTTCCCAGTATATGTAGGTGTGAGAAATAGCTTTCACCTGAAGCACTGCTTACACAACTTCAAATATTAATATTGTGATATAAGATTAAATAAGAAATTTAATCAGCAAGTATAAATGTAGCTGTGTGCAGAAGAAAACATTGCTTTTGAACACGTTTACAACAGGGACTATATTTGGCTTAATATTTTTCTCATCCGTTATCCAACAGAGAATCATATTATTTCTTGTCAGGGAATTGGCAGCAGTCGTCAATTTCAATTAATTAGAATGCTTCAGATAATCTGGAATGCTTTTGCATTATTAAGTATTCCAGCAGCACTTGAAACTTTCCCCTTTATGTCTTCAGAATGATTTAGTATTCTTATTTTTGAACAGATTCCCACACGTATTCATGCCTTGAAACTGAATGTCTGTTGGTAGGGAAAAGAACCAGCAAAACCCATTTCGTTCTGACGCCATCAGCCAGCTAAACCTGAGCCACAGTAGCATCTGAAATAAGTTCACGTCCATGCATCCACCAGGTGGGGGTGGGATTGGGAGACAGTGGTCATAAGGACTTTCTTTGAGTAAATCCTAAAAACACTGTATGAATTCCACTTTCCCATGACATCATATTTCCATCTACTCTGATTAATTAATGTCCTTTGAGTAAGCAACATTTTCTAGATTTGGACAGAGTGAAAACCATTGCAGGTTTTGTCAGAAGCTCACCTTTGAAGCATTGGTGCCTCTCCATCCTATCTCTGTGGTATGCACGATGAACTCTACAAAGCTAGTCTTCTGGTCCTTATGAATTTGGCTTGAAATAAACATGTATTTCATGTAACATACATCTTTCAGAAAGAACAATTTCTTCTTTATCTGGGAGTGATCATTCTGATTCTCTTAACCTAGTTAAGTTCTCTTTTGAAAGTAACATGTTGAAGCAGGTTTTAATGGAGAACAAAGGGATTTTTATGAATGGAAGATGCAAGATTCTCCAAGCTGAATGAGTGTGAAATGGAGTTTGGAGTCTAAAGTGAAAATAAATTATATGTGAGAAGGTTGAAAGAGGCTTGCTCTATTTAAGAAAACCGTAAACTCATAGATCATGGTGCTCACTAGTTTGCTAAAATGCATGGCTCCATGATGGCAGATGCTTTTTTGGAAGCATTACTATATCCTTGGTGCTGGGGCTAGTGCCGGACACACAGTAAGTGCTCAGTAAATTTGTACTGAATATATGACTTAACTGAGACCGTTAGGTAGCCTTGCCCTGAGGCTTCTTCTAAGACTGGAGGTTCATGGTAAGGATGCAGAAAGTAAGAGAGATGGGATCCAGAGTTAGGAATATTGGTCTGGGATGGATATGCTGCTGACACTGTGAATTTGTCTCCTGCGTTTTATTCCTTCTTGTTGCTATAATCAGATTTCTTCACTGCAAGTAACGGGTAAATACTCCTTCCCAGCCAGTGCACGAACCAGAGATACAGTGTTGGAATTGAGGACGGTAGGATGCTTTGGAAGAAGAAACACTTGCATTGGGGGGAGAGAGCAAAATACAGGCCAAAAAAGACCTGAATCTGACTAAAGAAATAAATTACAAATTCTGTTTCTCAATTTACCCTCCGAACCTTTTCTGAAGATTACCAGAAATGAATCTGTAGATGGAAGGTGTCTGATAGAATTTTCTCTGTTGATGAAAATGTTCTGTAATCTGCATTGTTCAACACAGTAGCCACTAGCCACGTTGACCTATTGATCACTCGACATGTGAGTCGTGCTGGTGAGGAACTGATTTTCAAATTTATTTAATAATTAACTTGAGCTCCAATAGTCCCATGTGGCGAATGGCTACTGGATTGGACAGTACATCTGTCACCTCCATGTTTCCTGCTGTGAGGGTGGACAGGAGGCCATGATTTCAGAAGTACTCCTACTAATTGGTGCCAAGGTCAAAGAGGGTTGGTGCTGGGAGGTACCACAGTTCCCAGCTCTTAGCATGGACACTTTTTCAAATAGGGGAGTTGTGTTTTCTTTTACAAGAGGGAAGCAAAATCAATCTTTGTTTATCACATAGTAGCGGGTCATTACACAGGACCGAGAGAAGAATACAGTAAATCAAGGGTTCCCAGAAGTGCATTTAGTAAAAGAGAACAAAGAAGGTTTGTGATGTTTCTGATGAACAGGGAATGTTTGGCTTTCTGTGTCAAAAATAGCACTTGGATTTGCAGGCTAACCTCCGACCTTCAGATCTGATAAGCAAGATAAAAAGAGTTTATTGCCAAACCTCAAAGCTGTCAAGTCAGGGTCAGATGAAGCATGGCATTCCTCCCTGATAAAGAATTAAGTCTCTGAACAGACCACACGCAGAGAATTAGGTGGGAAGAATTTCAAGCAGCAGTCTCAGAGTGAGTAAGATAGGAGAACTAGCAGCAGAAAAAATGAGCAAGAGTTGGTGTGTTTGTGCATAAGAAATAAGACATAAAATGGAAATCACTGTTTTTATTTAGAACATGTCTCCAGGAAATGTGAGTCTTATAGACTGTGCTTCCGAGAGGGGAAATAAGTACCCCTCTGCAGGGAAATTTGCCAGTAATTACCTGAGAGCTTTTCAAATGTATACATTTTTGACCCAGCAATTCCATTTTTAGAAAAGTATCATAAATAATCAGAACTGGGACTCCTGCATGGCTCATTCAGTTAAGTGGCTGGCTCTTGGTTTCATCTCAGGTCATGATCCCAGGGTCTCAGGATCGAGCCCCGCATCGGGGGCTTCATGCTCAGTGGGAAGACTGCTTGAGATTCTCTCTCCCTCTCCCTCTGCACCCTCCCTTGCTCACGCATGCGCTCTCGCTCTCTCTCTCTAATAAATATATATATTTTTAAAATGTCATTAGAAATAATCAGAACTGTGCAGGGTACAACTAATAGCTATTCAGCGAAGCGGCAGTTATTGTAGCCTTACTTATAATGGAGAAAAATTATAATTGAATATCTATCAATGCAAGGTTGGTTAATTAAATTATGTTACTTCCATACAAAGGACTTTTTTTCAATCATAAAAAAAAAACCATGGGAGATGCCTATAAATGCATGAGAGTTTATACATCCTTGTATATTGTTTTTCTTCTTACGTCACTGTATTTTAAAAATATTCAATGTATCATCAAGTTTTCTTACTTTATTTAGAAAGTATTTTCAGGTATATTAATTTTATAATAAAAGAAAAGGTTTTTTTTTTTTTTCCAAAGTGATCATTATGGATTTGTTTTACCAAATGGGTTTTTAGCTATTCTGTGAACACCTTCCTACTTGTCAAGGAGATTCACCGTTATCTGTTATCAGATGGAGATCTTAGTGTGGAAAATTAACCCTCTTTCGCACCTCTTGGAAGACCTGCTGCCTTACATTTCCAAGAGAATCTTGAGCCATATGCACATAGTGTGTGAGCTGCTTTATCCATCGATGCTTTCATTTGCCTTATGCGATTTACATTCCTGCTTGCTTATCCCCTTTAATAAGTGAAGAGCTTTTGCACGACTCCTCTGCTACAATTACTTGGTGCTGGTTGTTTCCTGTTTCTCCTTGGAGAGATCTGGGTCCCTAACTGGATGACTAGAGGGAACTGTCCATTGCCCCATTCTGGTGGGTGACAATTTGCAATGTATTTTCCAGAAAGTATCAAGTCAGGACGTGGTGGACCCGTTGCTTCGTCTCTGTAGCCCCATTTTGACTTCTCAGTTCTTTCTAACAGTACTAAAATCAACAACAAAAAGGAGGTAGAGAGACAAAAACAAAGCCAAAACAAAAAACACCCTGACCAAACAAACCCAGCCTATAATTCAGATGTATAAGGGTCATGGGAAGGACTGGAAGCAGAAGTCTGGGTTCATCCTCATTTGTTTGGATTGGAAAACTGGCTGTGGTTTTCAATATGCACAATCTTCTACCTCCGCCCTGGCTGGTTAACATGGTATGCGCTAGAAAGCCTTTGCAGAAGTGAAATTATAATGCCAGGAATGGACCCGGAAAGAATGTTCTCATAACAAAAGGCCATGTCAGGTCTTCATCATTTCTTTTGCAGAAGCCAAGTCTCATGAAACAACAACACATATATTCCCAGGAGTGATAGGACATGCCTTTCCTATCACTGTCACTTTGGAAGAATGTACACAAGTCGTGGGAATATCCAGAAAGCAGAATTTACTGCAGGGATGCCGATACAACTTAGCTCGCCTTTAACTCCTACCCGTGTTCGTATGTAGTTTGGAGACTGTAGGTGTTTTCTTAACCTAATGTTCTGTGACAGCTGGAGGTGTCACCTGGCAGTGGCTCCTATGTCAGTAACATGGGTCCTATTAGTAAAGGTCCTCCAAGCACTCCATAGCCCTACAGAGCATATACCACATCTGAAATGCCTTGCTGAATGTCTGTGTTTTCCACATCCCTGTAAGACTCATGTTTGCAGGAACTATGCCTTTTTTGTTCACTCTTGTATCCCCTGGGGTTTGGCTTTGTCCTGGGGCATCGTTGACATTCAAAACGTGTATGTTGAATGGGCAAATGAGAAATATTGAAGGAAACATAGAAAAAAGAAGACCTCACTGAAAGGAGGGTTAAGGACTAGTGCTGATAAGATAGCATGTCCAGGACAAAGTACTATGGGTCTATTTGCTGACGTTCACCATTAATCTGCACAAAATAATAACACCAACATCAGTAGTAATACTAATTACTATTTATTGAGAATCTCCAATGTCGGCCAAGGCCTTTCCATTCCTGATGCCATTAAATTTTTGTAAGAACCATGCAAGGCAGTAATTATATGCTCATTTTTGTGGATAAAAAAACTGAAGTGCTGAGTATTAATGTTACTCAAGGTCACAGCTGCAGGGCACATAGTAGGCTCTTGCCAAGAACTTATTCCAAAAAAGAATAAAGTGGGCGAACCAAAATTGAATCAGTTCTTTGAATCCCAGAGCCTATGTATTTTTTATTCACTATATTCCACTCCTTCCCAGAAAGAGAATTTAGATGAATTCTGTCTATAGAATGCACATACCTACACAATACTGAGCTAGCTATTGTAAAACAGGTTTCTGAAATTCAGAAATGACTTAGCTGCTTTAGGAGTGATCCTCAGACCTCCTACAGATAAAGATAGGATTCCTATCACAAGAGGAGTTTAGGACACACACATGCTAGGAGGAAAGACTATGTGAAGACACAGTGAGAAGGCAGACATTTATACGCCAAGGAGATAGGCCTTAGAAGAAACCAATCCTGCTGAACCCTTGATCTGGGACTTGTAGCCTCCAGAGCTGTGAGACAATACACTTCTGTTAAGCCCGCAGCCTGTGCCTAGTTTGTCAAGGGTAAGACTAATACAGTGATCTAAGGTATTGTAAATACCGCATGAAGCTTTAGGGCCAATAGAGCAGGGGGAAGGGGGAATTGCAGACCACCTCTGGCCCCAAATTTTGCCTACATCAGTGAATGAAATCATCAGATTTTAGTGTGCTTTAAACTCATGCCAAAACAGAAAGTACGTTGTTCTGTTCACAGAGAATATATAATAGGAATAATAGTAATGGCTATTTATAGAGTGTTAATTGTGTTCCAACCTGTGTTCTGAGTGCCGTACAAATATCCATTCAATCCTCACTCTAGCACTCTGAGGTGGGTAGGGTAAGTATCCCCATGTTACAAATAAGGAAACCGTCTTACAGGGTTGAGTAATTGGTTCACAGTTACCCAACTAGGGGCAGGGCTCAGGCTCTGACAGAGGAAGGGGCTCAGTTAGGCTCAAAGGTGTTTAGTAGTTGTCGAGAGTCATAAAACAAAAGAAGGAGGAGAGCGTGGGCTTCTCATCAGCTCCTCTGTATTCAACTTTTGTCTTTTCACCATTCCTCCTGGACTGCAGTGAGTCAGACTAATGGTGTTATTATTCAGCCAATGTGTTTTCACCACTCTTTAGAAAAGGAACAGCCTGTTAAAATCAGAAAAGTTAAAACATCAATGGCGATGGCTAAGGATGTCCTTCGTCAACTTTATTTTTGCTTAAAACTTTTCGTCCTCGTTTCTGAAATTCTTCAGAGAAAACCTTCAGCTTATGCTGAGTATTTATTATACATGATTGATCTCACAACTGGAATTATGCCATGATATAAGGCTGCCGTAATCCTTAAACACTGACTCATAGGCCCAGCTGGTGTTTAATTTGTATTTGCAATCAGCAGCGTAGAAACACTTTTTTTTTTTTTTTTACAGACTGAGTAAACACATGAATCCAGGATCAATATAGATTGGAGACTGTTTACAGTGAACAAAGCATGAGTTCTATGATATTGTGGGGAAGAGAAAGGAGAAGAAAAGCAAGGGCTCTTATCTAAAACTCCTCCAGGTGCTCTCATGTTGAAATGTCTGAATAAATTGTTACAGAATTGGAAAATTGTGTATAAAAAGGTCTTTTAGATGCACCTGTGGTAAAATATATACACATACAGGAAAAGAAGCTTTTGAGAACAGATATTTGTTTTGATTAAGGATAAGACATTTGATGAAGGTTCAAATATTTGCCAAACACCTTACAAATCAGCTTGAAGAGGACACGTTTTTTGCGTCTACGTATCTTTATCCCTTTTTGTGTGCAGAACAATTACAGTGCATTCCGTGTGGTCTGTGGAAATCTTTCAGACTTGGGCTGACCTTTTAACTATATATTTATTCATTTATTCCGTGTCCTATTCATCCATGCAAAAATACTTCTGGCTTGCTTACTGGTGCTCCAAACTAGAGTTATGACAGTGGATATGACAAAACATGGTTCCTTTGCCCAAAGATCTTAGAGTCTAGAGAGGCAGTGAGTCATCAAACAGTCATGGGAATGCAATGTTGATGAATTCTATGAAGAAGTTAATGGTAGTCTAAGGACAACAGCTTGGCCTAACTCCAAAGCTAGAATTATTTCCCAGATGCGTTTGTAGAGGTGATATGAAATGCCAATAATGAGGCATGAAAGTTTAGAAAGAAGAGTTGCACACTGTGCTAGAAATTTTTCCTTTCACTACACCTGGCTTTGGGTTATTTTATAGAACTAATTCTATAGCTGTTGGGGAAAATAGAATATTCTAGCTCTTACAAATTGCTATTCACTACCATTCACAATGGCATTAAGTTCCCATTAGATCAAGAGAGGGAATAATTTAAAATGTTCTCCTGTTCTGTCTTCTGGACACCCAATGCCATCCTTGGGCTCTGTCAGAGCACCTTCAGCAGAAGGAAAATCAAGAAAAAGGATGGAAAGGTTGGCTGTCCTCAGCCCTTTTCAGACTCCACTCATTGTTTTCAGACCTTTTCCTACTCACTGAGCTGTTGTTAGGGTGATGATGTTTGGACATAGTTGTTCCTGACTGAAAGTTATGGTTACGGAAGAGTGAGCTCCTTCCTGAGAGCTGAGAGTTCATTTAGACTCCTTGAAAACTAAATTGATATTTTTTCATGTGGAAACAATGAGTTCTTTCCTTCTCAACTTATGAGTAGAAAGTGATTTAATGACCATATAGTCATTTAGCCAGTAAATGTATGAAGCTATAAAAACGCATAAGGGAAGTAAGAGTGAAAGGAAGAGAAGATTTTGAAAGCCAATAAAAACTACTGTAAGCAGAAGCATTTCTTGTTTTCAACTAGCTAACTTTGCCCTGGCAAATTGGACTCTGGCCAGATAACTATGGCCACTGTATAGTAATGGAAATTTTTTTTTTATTGTGTTGTGACATGACTGAGATAAATTTAATTATAACTCATTATCAGCACACAGTTTAAATAGCAGCAGAGGCTTGAGTGGTAACAAGCCAGTATTTTGATATTTTTCTCAGTATTTTAGAGCATAGTGTCCTTTATCAATATCAATATCTGAAGCCTGTCCTGCAAAAATAAGCAAGAGGGAATAGAAGTTAAAGATATTTCCATCTGGTAGTCAGTTTGTAATTTTAAGAGCCACTAAGTATAGAAGATAAGACTTCTGGGGTTTTCCAAGTCTCTGATGACCAATTCTGAATCCTATCTAAATGGTTACTACGTGGCCTGAAGGAGGGACTGATGAATGATTCACACTTAAGAGAGAAAAATGGGGAAATATTCAGACTTTAGGTTGCAGGAGGTTGGAGAAGATGTATTTTTATGTTGGCTAAACTTTAATCAACATTAAATTAGAAAATCTGATGTATTCTTAGAGAACAAAAGAAAATCAGTGAAAAGACAAGAGTATAAGTGAATGGAATTCAAGCAAAACCATATCTAATTGCTAGGCTGAGAAATTAACTCCATGTGAATTATTTTATATGAAATTGAAGAGACTTGTAGATTATTCAATATTCAGCATTGTTCAAAATGCCGAGTATTAGAAATCACTGTGTACTCACCGTTTTGCTCCAAGGGAAGGCAATTAAACAAGAGTGATGAAGTTTAGAAATAGGAAATTTTGAGGACCAGTGATCTTATAATAAAATTAATAAATGAAGTGGAATAAAATACATTCTGGACTGGAACTCAAGAATAGAAGCTTGCTGGCTTTTTTTTTTTTTTGTTCCTCTCTACATTCACTTCAACAAACATGAAAAATGGAGATAATTACGCTTTTCTACCACCCTGTTGCACCAAGGACAAACAAACCAATATATAAGAAGCCCTTCATGGCCCTCAGAGGAAAGGTAATGTAAATTCACAGGATAACTTCAAGCCCTCAGTTCATGGTAAATGGAAACACTCACCTCTTGTTCAGTTAACTCTTGACTTGGGAGCCTGGCAAGGTGTCCTCTTGGGATATGCCATTCAGGACTAAGGAAGTTCATGGACTATAGGATAAGAAAAGTGAAAACATCTATCATGTAACTCTTAGAAAAGCTCTTGCAGGGCTTGAAACTGTTCTCCAAGATATGTAGCTATATGGAACAGCTCAAGGCAGGAGGTTATCTTTGTAACTGCCTCCAATCATCTCCTTCTGGCTTCTGGTAGCCATTTTGTGCCCAGACAAATGTGGCTCTACATGATTTCCCTACTATGTCTTGTAAGCTCTAAATCTTCTTGTAGTCAACATGCAGGCCTGAATGTAGTTCCATAAATGAAGGTCCTATCTCAGGTAGGACTTCCTCAGCGGCAGAAGCGTCTCCATGGTCACCCACCACATGGAGGTGGCAAGAGGTGTTTATCTGCACTCACTGTTGGAGGTATTTGAGAGGACATGAACACTGAAGAAAGAAAAGCGCTTCTGTATTAGGAATTCTTTGTGGCAGAGTGCTTTGCCTCATGCCTTGAGTCTGTTAAATTGCTACAACTCTTTGGGAAAGGAGTTGGTTGCTATGAATTCAAGGATCGTGAAAATATTTAAATCCATCTATTTAGTCATCTCATTTATTCTAAAGAAATAGTTCGAGAGAATATAAAAATCATATGCAAAAGATACTAAATTAGATGTTTATTATAAATTTTGGTGCAATAATATACAAAGTGGAAGTAAATTAGATACCCAGAAAAAGCTGTATGCTCATGTCACTCAGAATACTAAGCAGTCATTTCAAGTTACTACTATAAAGATTGTGTGGCTTTGTGAATAAATGCGTACAATACTTAGTAGAAAAGAATGTAAAAATTATATATACAAAGTTATTGCAAATATATATAAATATTCATGCAAGGAAAAATGAAAGGGAAGCAAACACAAAAATATTTGCTAAATGTTCATTTTGTTCCAGGTTCTGTTTGAGGAACTGCGAGAAATCAGTGAAAAAAGGTAGATAAGGGCACAGTTCTCTTGACATTTACACTTAGTGGAAAGAAATAACAAGTATATATCAGGTAGTGACAAATGCTTTGAAGAAAGTCAAATTGATAGAGTGTTATTTGTAGATTATAAGGAAGGGGTTATTCTAGATTGTAGATTCAGGGAGATCTCTCTGAGGAGAAGGACTATCAGAGATCTCAAAATTCTTTTTTTTTTTTTGAGATCTCAAAATTCTTGTTACCTCTCCCTCTTCCATGCTCTTCTCAGCTGCCAAAGGGAATCATGATCTTAACTCCTTCTGAGAGGGGATTCCTCAGAATGGGGTCATTCTTGTATTCAGGGGCTCAAATTTTCTCCCATGGGAATAGAGTGCCTATGGGAATAGCCTGCCCAGAAGTTGGGCTTATTTGCTTCAAGTTCTTCCCTCCTATGTGGCGTTCCTTCTGAGCACTTCTCTCATCAGTCAGCTTTTGGAGGCCCACCCAGAGGGGATCTACTAATGTGAGCGTGAGTTCTTGAGTTTCCAGTTCACCTAGTCACCCATCTTGAATTAAAATGCGAATCCCATGTGGTGAGCCCTCAACCTTGCACTATATTTGGGATCACTTCCTTTTCCTTCTGTGCCCCTGCTGTCCTCCCTGAATGCTGCTTTTCTCTGGCCGGTGACCTCCAGTGGGGACCTGGGGATAGGGAGGTTCAGTGGACTCGGGTGCTAAAGTGAGCTGCCTGTCTCCTTTCTTGGCAGACTGTCCGTGGTGCCTGGGGTGGGAGGAGGACCTGTGGCGCACTTTGCCCCATTGAGCCTCTACAGCAGGAACAGCAGAAAGAAAGCTATTTTTCATATAAAATTTGTTTTTTTATGGTTTTCTCATGTTAAGACTGGGTGCTTCCCTCTCCTTACCCATTAATAGCAGACTCAAAGGCCATGTGGTTATAAAGCCATTCTAACTGCTCAAGTCCAGCAGTGAGGTGACCTTGCCTTTGGGCTTCCGTCCAGTGGGTGGGTGGCAGCAGGCCAGGTGACTCGACTCTTATCTTGTCCAATGCACAAACCTTTCCCTCTGTCTTTTTGACTGTAACAGGCCTGCAGTTCTGCAAAGAGAGAGTTGATAAAACCCCAGGTTGACAGCCACCCCCCAGACTGGGAATTTGCATGGAGCTCTGAACTGAGTAGGGAGCCAGTTGCTGGTCTTGCTGTATGAAGGGCTCACCCCTCATCTGCCTTGAGACTCTTACTATACTTACAAGTGTCTAACTTGTGCTGGGGAAGAGACACAGCACTCCCGGTGAATCTAAAGTATTAAAATAATGCTATCCCTGTCAACGTTCCCAGCCCCACACAGGCTCTCCACTGGTAGCTAATCCAGTATGTGCCTTAACCATAGAGACAGACCGCTCTCACCTTGCACAGCACCTTGTGGGGAGGAGGGTGTTCTTACATGGGCACTGGGGTGGAGAAGGAACAATGGGAGCATCATTATCTTGTGGCTTTATGTTCTGGAGGGGACAGATGGACTAGATAGATGGACTTCACTAGGGAAGGACTGGTGGGGTCTGTCTTATGTAGGAGTTCTCTGTAGATAAATTACTGACCACCCCCCCCCCAGCCTTTTCTCCCTGGCATGTAATGTGTTATGTGCAATCATCTGCACTGCGCTGAAAGCCATAAAACTAATCAGGTGCTCCTACCACTCAGTATCATTTGTCATTCTCTAGTCCTGCCTCATCTTCAACAAAACAATAATAATGCTAACAATAATCTCCTTTGGTTGGACTTTTTAAATAGCTGTTTTAAAAAATTAACTATGCTAGTAGTAACTAAGTAATTAGAAATTTCTTATACTTTCTGTGAAGGAAGCATCTTATTCTTAAAGTTTTGGCTTTGAGATTGAATCTATTTGAGAGTATCCACCATGGATAATTTTAATCATTTCCTTGTTTATCCTCCCTCCTTTTTCTCTGCCCTCATAGCTGACCGTTTCTGAGACCATGCTTGCCTCACACCTGCTTGGTATTCCAGCTCTGTCTCATCTTATCAGAATGCTAACACCGTGCTCACTGCAGCCTCTGGCCATGACTTTTAAATAACCGTATAGAATTGTTACAAGGATATATGCTACATTGCATTGTCCAGAATTTTTCCCCACAGAAGATGCTCTTTTGGCCTCTATAGATCTTTTTTAGTTTTATTTTATTATGAATACAATGAATTCTATAAATCCATGACTCATTTTCAGTCGCTCGACAGGCTGTGTATTTAAAAGTTGTTTGGCAAAGAACCAATGTGATACATATTCAGTCATCTGGCCCACCATCTGTCACAAATATGTTACTTGGTTACCATTAAAGTTTGATCCAGATTGATTCATAGGGCTTTATAAGAATCTACCTTAGAACAGAACCTCAAAATATAGTCTGTCTGACTTGCTCCAGCTTGTCTTTACAATAAAACACACACACACACACACACACACACACACACACACGCACGCATGCACGCACACACGCAGGCTGCTTTTTTCTATGCTCAAAAGATCAACTTGGGCAAATATCACTATTATGGATTGATTACAGTCTGGTTTGCTTGTATTATATAAACATAAGCTAACTATTACCTCACTAAAGTTGTTCAATCTGTATACCATCTCAGTCAGATGTGGCTTAAATTATTACCTCCTCCAAAAAGTCTTCCCTAATCTTGACCTGGTTCTAATAATCTTTGACTATATATTCACAGTATACCTTGGCATTCAATGCATATTACAAATTGACCTAACGGGAAGATTTTGGGAGGCATTATTAAAGGGTCATGCCTATATCTTCTCTATACGGAAGGTGTGATCTTTTATGGGAGTTTGACTGCAAAAATGGCCTCCAACCATTTTTCCCCTCTGTACATTCATGCTGATGGTCACGTCAAGAGAAAGAACCTATTTTCTTCTCCCTAAATAGAAACTAGCCAACAGAAAACAGAGAAGTGGCATAGTGGGAATTCTAAGCCCATGCACGAGAGGACTCACAGCTTCCTTTAGAAGTACTGGTTGTCAGAATGATCCCTCTTAGAACCCAGTCCCCATATTGCGAGAAGCCCAAGTTACACGGAGAAGCTGTGTTACTCCAGCTGACATGTCACATGAACTCCCAGGTGAGAGCCAGCATCAACTGCCAGTCCACTGGACATTCCAACTGAGTAAGGCCCCAGATGATTATGGCCCATTGCTGAAATCACATGAAGCAGAAGAACCATCTAGCTGAGCCCAGTCAACCCAAAGAACCATGACATGGAGAAATAATGACATAGTTGTATTTTTACAGTATTTAGCTGGGCACTGGATAGCAGTAGATAAATAAAATGCCTTGTAAGGACCCTATGCCTACCATGAGGCAGAGTCTCCAGTGAGCAGCTATATTCAATGGGGAAAAATTAGCACCAGGCCTGAGAATAAGATTTACCAAAGGATTTGCCCATGGGCCTTTTAATAGCTGGGATCTCCCAGAGAACCCAAACTCTGTCAAAGTTCCTCACTCTGGGACAGGGAGAAGCAGATGGAATTCTATGAATACCTATGAAGATTCTGTGAATTCTTGCTCTTATCCAATATTATTCATACACTAGTTCATACACCATTTTTATATTTGTTTTGTAACTTTTCTGTGTATTCTTCCCCATTTGCATTAAAAGCTATTCAGAATAATGGAACAAATATGGGCTTCTTCTCATAATGTAATCTCTTCACTACTTTTGGGTCTCCTGTGGCCTGTTTTTCTTCCTATAAAATGGGAATAGCTATACCTATCTGGCGAGATTTTGTGAGAATCAAGTGAACAGAACTGAGTGTTTTCTATAGTATCTTAAATACACTTATAATTTATGTTTTATACCTAGGGTTTTGCTATATTTTTTCCCTTTTTTCTTATTTTACTTTGTCTTGTATATTAGATGTGACATGTTTAAATAATAAAAATGTTGATTTAGGCTTAGAAACAATGTGATATTTATCATTTTTTTCCCCTGGAGGATTTGCTGGAAGTGTATAAATGGGTACTTTCCCTCAAATAATAAATTATAACACCACAGCAGACTGAACAGTCCCAAGGCAAATAGTTTCCTGGAGTGAATATGATTAAACTCAGCAGGAGGGTGACGGATCACTGACTTTGCTAAGTTTGGATACACAACTATTAAAATGGCCTTCCTGGTCAGGCAAGGCTGAAATGTTACAAATGGCTCCGGTAGATAAGTAATGAAACTAAACAGAATAAGTCTCTTCAGGAAGCAGAACTTTAAAATGGCACCCTTTTGTAATCAAGTTCAACACTGAGATTTGTAGTTTCTAATTGTCTCCTATTTTCACATTATTTAGAAATGAAATCCAGTTGAGTAAATGACTCGGATAATGTCTTGTGAACCATGCATATGGCACCTTTACAAATGAACTTTGCAGTACTTAGTGTTCTTCCTTTGGCTTAGCATAGGAAATCTTGTCAGAACTTAACTGTGAGGGGATTATATTTGTGAACTTCTCAGTTGTTTTAATGTTCCATGTCCCAGGAAACTGACTCTGGAGGAAAACTATGTCCGGGCTGTCTTGACTTGCATGCCATTAAAGATAAGAGGGTCAGTGCCCTTAAACATTTTTCTTCCTCTTAAAGGAGCCTAGTAAAAGACAATTTAAACTGAACAGATACAGCATGAGGTTGTTTTAATACAAAAGAAATATTCTTCTCTTTTTTCAATGGCAAGTTTCCTCAAGGTTTTTGAAACAATTTAATGGATGAAAAATGTGGGGAACACTCTAGTTTTTCAAGCATGCCTATGTATTTTATAGCTCCAAATTATGTAACTGCAAATTGCTATGTACTGTTTAAGCATTGGGAAGAGTGGATGAGTACTGACTACCTTCCCACAGAATGTAATCTGGAGGCACCCAGGGAGATGAAATAGGAAGTAAATCACAGGAATCACTGGACTCACTATTTCTGTCCACAGCCTCAAAATCACTTGCCTCTGGAGAGGAGGTGGGAAAGGTCATTCTTCCTTGCCCTTCCCGGATCTTGAACCAACGCTTGCATATACAAAGAAAAGCTAAGGTGCTCTTTCCTGTGTCAGGGCTCTTCACCTGTTCCTCCACCTATCTGGAATGTTTCTTACCATTCCCACCCAGGTTCCTTGTCATCTGACAGGTTTCAGCCTTGACTGTCTCCAGGCAGAGAAGCCTTCCATCTGATCAATGTCTTCATCCTCTGTACCACACACTTTCTCTTGACTGCGTAGCAGGTATTGCATTCTGTAATTATTTATTTACTTTATCTATAGTCCATCTCTCCCGCTAGAATATAATCTCTCCAAAGGGAAGTAGATAGTTCTGGGGGAAATAGATGAATGAGGTAATTTTGAATAAATGGATGGATGGGCGGATGGGTGGATGGGTGGACAGATGGATGGATGGATGAAGGAATGAATGAATGTATGAGGCTGAAGTAGACTTACAAGTGTATACCTTCAGGATATGCTTATAGCTGCACTCCATACAGGACCATGGGGGAAAGGTAGTTTGTGGATATACAGAATCTTTATGGAGACAAGATTCATCTCCTGATTTTCTGCTTGTGGCTCAGTCATCTTACCGATTTTCTCTGGCTAGCATTTAGATTCCAGAACACCTCCTGCCACCACGTAGAACGAGTCTTGATTGCCTTGCTTAGCTCTGATTTGATATGTGCTCTCTGAACACTCATTTTAATATCAGTTAAGCTAGACCTAATTGAGAAGGGAGATGAACAGCTACGGGTACAGATGCACGTATCCTCAGAACAAACAAAAATAATGAGCAGGGAAAATTCCATGCATTGCCATGAGGAAAAAACGTTTTTTTCTTAGAAGCAAAAGATTGGAGTTGGAGACCTCGCTCCTTCCTTTAATTAAGTCACATGGTCTTTTGAGCCTCCATTTCCTTGACTATTACGTGCAGATAAGAGCAACTGCCTGAACTTGCCCTTGGAATTTCTGTGAGAAACGCATGGCATGAAAAGCTCTCAGAAAACTATAAAGCTCTCTATCCATAAAAGGAATTGCTTTTAGAACATAATTTAGATATTAAGCTCCATAATAAATCAACCAAAGCCTGTGAAGTGCGGACATAATATACAATGTTCTCACATGGTCCTGTTCACGGAGAAAGTCAGCATCATATGCTCAGTCAGTAAACATGCATCAGATATTTCTATGTTCCAAGCTCTAGAGCCGACACTGGGGGAATAAGATGGAGTATGTGTCTACGGAGTTGAGCTTCCAGTGGAGAACATGAGCCAGGAATGGCAAATACATACACTAAATGCCTTCAGAGTTAATGCTAGGGGAAGTATCAGATATTCCGGGAAGGTTGCTGGGAAACATTTTTAAATGCAGTAGGTATGACCCGAGACCCAAAATAGGAATAATGAGGTTAAAGGGCAGGAGAAAGAATGCTTTAAGAGGAGAAGGAGCTTTTAAAGTCCAGGTGTGAACACAGGAGAGATCATAGAGATTTTGCGGAAGACCAGAAACTGTAGACCTGGATGAGGCTCCCTGTGTGAGGTCCGGCATGGCATGACGTGAGGTGGGGAAGCTAGACTGGAGCCAGGACCCGAAGGAGTTTCAACTTTATCGTGAGATCGATACAGGGATCTTGAAGGCTTTCAAAGCGTGGTGGGGAAAAGGGAAGTGTTACTCTGCCTACAGTACAAAATAATTGGGAAGAGGGGGCCCAAGGATGTAAGTCAAGAGGTTGACTAAGGAAAGTAGGCAAGAGGTGGAGACGGGTGGTGTCAGTGTGAGTGGAGAGACATCAAGGTGCTTGGTTGATGGAAGTGGGCAAGTGAGACCACAAATAGAAGTCTCCCCTGCCCCACTCTGGGTGGGGGCTGTTCCTTTCATTCTAAGGGTCAAGGTCTCTCAATACTGACTTCTCTTGTGTCTTCAGACTTCATTCTAAACTCTCAACCAGGAAGTAGAAGAAAATTTCGGAGTGGCTTTACTGTTTTTCTTGAGTCTATTCTTTAATATCCCCGTGAGCTAAGAAAGGAAAGAAGCCTGATGTAATAGACATTTTTTGCTGTGGCTGCTTCTTCAGAGAAACTTACATAGAAAAACTGTACTTTCTCCCCCGCCACTAGAAACAAAATGTCTAAGTTTTTAGTTATCCATAAATCTTGGGGGTTATCTGATTATATTTAGCAATAGAGAAATTTTAATTGTTCCTCAAACTATTGGAACACAGTAAATGCATTTAATGCTAAAATACTTAATATTATTTACTGTCTTGAATCAATGTGTTAAAATATGTTAAGAAGCAACAGTCATTTTATAGAAACGTTACTTCTTGAGACTGTGGATGTCAGAGGAATGAGAGGCTTGTTCAAATAAATCCTGATTACCCATCTCTTTTCATAAAAATAAAATATGAGGAATACATAAAATGTACAGACATACCTGGTTCTTTCCACTTTCTAGTTGCTTAGATTCCATATAAGTTCTAAGGAAATCCTTACATGAAAAAATTAAGATAGGGACTTAGATTGTTAGAGAAGAAAAATCTCAAAATATTAAGTAGTCGTTTTTACTGAGCAGTTACTATTAGTCAGGTGTTGACCAGTAGGTGATAGAACTGAGATTTGGACTCAGGTCTGACTTGACAGTCTACGGTAGGCAGTTTCCCTACGGTTTAATCTGGCATCCCACGGGCCGTAAGAAGGCCTGAAAACTCATATTTTGCTGATGTTATGTGACCTTGCATAACGTTTTCATCTTATTTGTCAATTAATTGCCAACTCTTTAAAATCAACTTACGTCACACGTATTCTTGAATTTTGTAACTTTTTTTTTTTTTTTTAGAAAAACGTGAGCTCTGACCTGGGTTTTGTTTTGTTTTGGTTCACTTTTAAGAAAAACAAGTCAGTTGGGTTTCAGCTTCAGAGTAGGGTAGCACAGCATAGCATAATACTGTGTAAAGTATATATACTGTATATATAGTATATATACTGTATATATACTGTATATATACTGTATAAACTATATATATACTATATAAAGTACATCCTGTACTCTTCCCTTTAATAATAATTTAATAATTCTCACTATTTCTTACTATATTACTGTTACTGAGGCCAAGTTTCAGTGGCCATTAATGATAAGTGCTTGCCTTACAGTTTTGCTTCAGATACAATTAGAAGTGATAATTGTTATGTATTCAGGTTTTTCTACTGTTTAACAAAACAAAACAAGCATAAATAAATAAATAAACAGACAAACCCTAAAATGTACAGAATGCAAACTGGCACAACCACTCTGGACAACAATATGGAGGTTCCTCAAAAAGTTAAAAATAGAGCTGCCCTATGACCCAACAATCACACTACTAGGTATTTACCCAAAGGATACAAAAATACAGATTCAAAGGCAGGCATGCACCCTGATAATTATTGCAGCATTATCAACAATAGCCAAATTATGGAAGCAGCCCAATATCCATGGACTGGTGAATGGTAAAAAAGAAGTGGTATATTTATACAATGGAATATTACTCAGCTATAAAAAGGAATGAAATCTTGCCATTTGCAATGATGTGGATGGGGCTAGATGGTATCATGCTAAGTGAAATAAAGCAGAGAAAGACAAATATCATATGATCTCATTCCTATGTAGAATTTAAGAAACAAAACACATGAACATGGCAGAAAAAAAAGAGAGGCAAACCAGAAAACAGACTCTTAACTATAGAGGACAAATTGAGGGTTGCTGGTGGGGAGGTAGGCAGAGGGGATGGACTAAATGGGTGAGGGGTGTAGGGAGGGCACTTGTGATGAGCACTGGGTGTTGTATGTAAGTGATGAGTCACTAAATTCTACACCTAAAAGAAAACAAAACAAAAAAAAAACTAAAAGGTAGCTGAAGTTGCATGTTTACAGAAAATTGCGAGAAAATATACATTTTTGAGACTTTGAAAAATTCTGCTTATTTACATGAACTTCTTGGCCTGTTAAATTTTTGATACTGACCTTCTTACAAGCCCATTACAACTTCAGTATGGAGGCCCAGAGAGGCTCAGTATGGAGTATTTTTAAAAGATCTCGGTAATCCTAAAGCAGGTTGACAATTACTGGGTTCACAATGCCATTGGTTAGTGCCAGAGCCTAGTCTTTTGCCCTAACTGTGGAATAAATGTGCGGGTGACTCCTACGGGGGGCGGAGAAGTGTGGCTAGCTGCATAGCCCATCCCAGCAGCAGGACAAAGCCATCCATTTAACTGAAAAGAAAGGACTTTTGTGTTTTCCTTTCATTTTACAGTTTCTAAGCTTTGCTTATTTCTGTTTACTCTTTTTTGGCAAATATTTTTAAAAGTCTTTCCAATTTAACATAGCCACTAGCCTATTTATAACAAGACTGCATTGGGAAATAGCTGTGTCTGATACTGGTGAGTCACGATCCCCATCAGCAGGAAAAGCATAACTCAGAGTGGGGGGTGATGGAAAGGTAAGCCATTTCCTACTCAAATAGAAGTTCAGAAAGTTATTGGGTCATATTTTTTTTTCCTGAAAATCAAATGAAAGTATATTAGAATAAATGCTCTGGGGCCCCAACTCCTGACAGAGGAAGCAAGAGTGAGAATAGGTAAAAACTGAAATAGAGCAAAGAGCCCTGTTCATTTATAGGCAGCAAGTGCACAGGGCATAACAGAGCCTGAGACTTCCCTCAAGAATTTCACACATCAGGGGCGCCTGGGTGGCTCAGCAGGTTAAGCCTCTGCCTTCGGCTCAGGTCATGATCTCAGGGTCCTGGGATCGAGCCCCACATCGGGCTCTCTGCTCAGCAGGGAGCCTGCATCCCCCTCTCTCTCTGCCTGCCTCTCTGCCTACTTGTGATCTCCTCTCTGTCAAATAAATAAATAAAATCTTAAAAAAAAAAAAAAGAATTTCACACATCAGTTTGGGAGATACACTGACAGCAAAGGGAGTAAGTGAGGGATCTGTTCTGGGAGCAGCTCAGCTCGACAGACTTCTGATCCAGCATTTCTCTGTAAAACAGATACAATTTTGTATGACTGAGCACATAGTAAAGATCTGAGAAACTGTGGTCTAAAAAAAAAAAATAAGGCATATCGAATTAAATGCCTATTTGTATAAATGTCTGATATCCTGGAGGTAAAGCCCTTGAACTTAGCATCCAATTATCAGTCCCTTTTTGAACAAAAATTACCATGTTGAAGCCTTCAACATCTTTCAGTATTTTGATTGTCAGTATGATTGTCACTCGATTTGAAGAAAACTTAGAAGTAGGCACTCTGGGTTAGCTTCAGCTAGTAAATGCTGGACCTGATTTCTGAAGATCCTCAGTCTCAGAACAGATCTCATATTCATGGAGAGTCTTAACTTGACAGAGGAAGATGGTAGAATTTGCAAACACATAGGAGAACCACTTTAAAATATTAGTGAGCTTACGGTATGACATTTTTGTTGTATGCCATACCTCAGATCTCCTGTATTTCAGCAGTTTGGGCACAGGGAGACAAGATTTAGCAAGTGGAATGACCGTATCTGGGTCTTCATGGGGTTCTATGGGGTTCTACTTTATTCGTGGTTAAGGCCTGGATCTAATTGATACGTCAGTAGTGATTTCTGTGAGTACTCTTCTGTATGTTTCCACCCATGCCAATGGTATAATGATTAAGATACCAACTCTAGAATCTGTTAGATTTGATCTGAATCCTTGCCCAACTACTATATGACCTAGGACAGCTTGCATAGTGTTTCTAAATTTTAGTTTCCTCCTGTGTAAAACCTACCTAATAATAGTCTCTACTTCATAAAGCCATTGTGAAAATTAAATGAGATAATGTGTTTAAAATAGTGTCTGTGTCATGATCAAAGTTTGTTAGATTCCACCCCACTGCTCACCATAATCATCAGACGATCACCTACCAAATACTATTTATGTAGAAACATAGACTTTACTCAGTTTCTCCTTTTTGAAGTATCCAGTCTTTGCGTTTAGAATTTATGTCTCTCTCCTCACTTTGCTTACCACTTTGTTTAAACCTTTATTACTCCAGAACTCAATTATCGTCTGACTTGTAACAGTATTTATTTCCCTAATATACGGTGAAGTCCTCAAGAAGAGTTTCCATATCATTTATTTTTACTTCCCAGGACATATTAAAATGACTGATAACCATGATATGTTTATTGAAATAAATGCTTCTAGGTGACTGGTTACTGTTTCTAAATTGGTCTTATCCTTCTACTGCTTAGCACAACTGTGATAAAGATACTTATGATTTGATGAGGATACCAAAGAAAACAAAGCTAAGAATTAAGAACAGAAAATGGTGACTAGAATATTCATACATTTCAAAACTTTTTTTTCTAGTTGTAAAAAAAAAAAAAAATAGTACCAGAAAATGGCAAGAAGAGGAAAAATATTTACCAATGATCCCTCCACTGCAAGGCAAACATGCCATGTTTATTTTGGCATATACACTTTTTAGTGTTAATATATTTTTAACAGAGGGAAAGTTAACACTTGTGTATATGCAACATAAGAAAATGTTTTTCTCATTTTACTTAATGTTACATTAGTAAACCCTTCCAGTAAAATTTAAAATCTTTTTGCAAACATTATTTTTGGTTTGCACACATGGTTGTCCTGTTTTCTTCCATTCCAATCCATATGGTGTTTATTTGCTTTTCCTACCTCGTTGTGCTGGCTGGAGCTTCCAGTAAGTTGAAAGTCTTTGGAGGGGAACTCTTAGGGGGAAAGCTTTCAATTTTTCACCTTTAAGTATGATGTTAGCTATAAGTTGGTGTTGTTTTTAACCAAACTGAAGTTCTTCTATATGCCTAGTTTTCTGAGAGAATTTATAAATATACATTGAACATTTTTACTAACACTTTGTGTGGTATTTGCATCAGTTGATATGACCATGTGATTTTTCTTCTGTACCTATTATTCTGGTGGAATTATGTGATTTGTTTTCAAATATTGAAAAGCCTTGCATCGCTGGAATAAATCCAACTCAGATAGTGCCTGTACTTCTTTTTGTATATTGCAGAATTTTATCTGTTAAGAATATTTGCATCTGTATTTGTGAGCATACCAGTCTATACTTCTCCCTTTTTGAGCTGTGCTGATCTGGTTTTGCTATCAGGGGAATTCTAGTTTCATAAAATGAATTAGGAAGTGTCTCTTGCATTTTCTTAAAGAGATGGTAGAGAATTACTGTACATTCTTTTTTTTTTCCCATATACTTTTATTTTATTTTTTCAGCGTTCCAAGATTCATTGTTCATGTACCACACCCAGTGCTCCATGCAATAC